>MU765343.1:43618-57145 GCA_026770625.1 Nicotiana glauca | reverse complement strand
CCTCCATTTTATTTCCCTCCATTTCCAATTCACACTTCTTCTACTTTAAAGCCAAATGGCTTAAAGTCTCCAACAAAGATCTCCTTTATATAATAGAAGACCTTCCTCGAAATAATCATAAAAGTACAAAAGTAGGCAATGTCTCCTTAATGGGGACGCTGAGTTTCAGACGACGTCGCCTTTGTCCCCACGCCCAAGCCGTATCCTTGCTTTAGTTGACGTATGCTCAATGAGCGTACCCATCGATGTAGAGACGTAGAGGGTCAAATTTGACCCTATACAGTCTTTATATGCTAATGAAAGATAATTCTAACATGATTCCATTTTGCTTTCCTTTTATTCCTTTATTTCTTAATGCTGAAATCTTTAGTTTATGGAGTATACTATTAGATATAATTGTGATATTGTTGTCGAAAGAAGAAAAGTTCTCCAAAGTTATAGTTCTTTTTTATTTTTTATTTTTTATTTTTGGGAATTGAGTAATGCTTTGGTTTAGGGCCATATATATAAATTTGACGACAATAACTATTTTTGTTATATTCTCAATTAAGGTGCTTTTGTTTAGGGTCATATGTAGGTCGCATTTTATATACTCTTTTATTGAAAATGCTTACCGTCCAACAAATAATAATTCTCCCTACAGAAATATATACCGCCATATAATCATCAATGCAAAAGCCACATCCTGAAGAACTAATACTCTTGTCATCATGTTTTGCACGGGCTAGCAATTGAGCCGGCAAAATTTAATTATTTGAGATTCCTAATGTTGTGTCGTTTCTTCTTTTATTATTCAATTGTGGTTTAATCATATCCTTTTCTATTTTATTTAAGTGTCCTTCTTATTGTTGCTGAAATTACAATGACATACCATTTATACATGAATAAAAATACTTCTAAGAACTTCTTATCAATAGACAACGGATTTGTATAATTGTATTGCATTCATGTCAATTGCTTTACAAGGATTCTATCTTCTTTGTATAAAATTTTATAATAAATTTAATTCTTGTTCATTCACATATCTAATTGACTGAAGATTTATGTGCAATGTTCATATATAGAGACTAGTATTATTATAAAGCACGGATATTTTACGCTAATTGTTGAACGACTAAAATATTCTTAAAATATTACTTGACTTTTATACCCTTATTTACAATGCTATTAATATAAAATTATTGGATATATTAGTAAAAAGAATAGAAATAGTCTCCTGATAGAATACCACGTCTGAATTTCGATGCCTAAACAAAGATGGTTATCAATTTTGGACTTTTCTTGTTGCTTTTATATTTCTACCTATAGTGACGGCTTGTGAGATGATACTAATTTGATGAAATTTTACTTTATAGATTCTTCGAAAAAAAACTATATCGGAGATATTCTGTTTGCAGGGCTTCGTAAATGGCTTCGATGCCAATGATCCTATCCTTTGGTAGCATATAGTATATACAGATAGAACAATGCTCGAATATTTTCGCCTTGAGATATTGTTACTTAATAAATTGTACAGTCATTAATAATTTACATAGGTTATAGTTACGCTTAGTAAATAGAAATGCGAATAATGATCTGGCTGGATATTATTTAGGCAAAATACCGTAAACACTCCCCTAAACTTGACACGGATTATTAGTTATAGCCTTTGTCACGACCCGAATTTTTCACCCTTGGGAGTCGTGATGACGCCTACTCATGAAAGCTAGGCAAGCCGAGAGTTACAAATTTTATTACCCCTTTTACTTAGCCTTTTAACAGTTCAGTTTAACAGGCGATCAACATCGAAATAACCATATTAATAAAATAAATGCGAAAGACGATATATGATGATATCACTAAATACTAATACGGAAGTCCAAATATAGCTCTACCCAGAATTGGTGTCACAATGTCACAGACTATCTACAAATACTACAAATAGTGGTTTGAACGAAAATAATATAAATCTGTCTCTGAAATACATAAAAAACATAACAGAAAGATAGAAGGGGACGCCAAGGCATGCAGATGTTTGCATGACTACCTCGGGTCTCCTGTTAGACTGAAGGCAGCAACCTCATTGTGGTCCAAAAGCTCTAGCACCAGGATCTGCACATAGTGCAGAGTATAGTATCAGCACAACCGACTCCATGTGCTGGTTAGCGTCGAGCCTAACCTCAGCGAAGTAGTGACGAGGCTAGGACACGACTACCAAATAATCCTGTGCAGTTATATCATGTACAACAAATAATAACAACAGAAACTAGCAGTTAAAGTTGGGAGGGGGAACATGCTGCGGGGGAATAACAAGTACTAACATAATTTCAGTAGAGAAGCACAAAGAACACCGTATATCAATTATGCGCATGAATAAGGAAAACAATAACAAGTGAACGACATCACCCTTCGTGCTTTTACTCTCTTTCACTACATCACCGTTCGTGCTTTTACCTCACATAATCATGGCACGACATTATCCTTCATGCATTATCACTCATATCATGGCACGACATCACCCTTCGTGCTTTTACATTTACAATATCGGCACGGCATCACCTTTCGTGCATTAACACTCACTCACAAATATCACGCATGTCATCACCCTTCGTTCTTTCTGCTCATCCTTACCCAAGCAACAATCACAAGCAATTCGGGCAAGGAAATCAATAAAATCACAATAGAATCCCGTCAAGGGAATAATAGTATAACAATAATATGTTGGCAAGGGAAACAATATCATAAGCAATAACATCCCGGCAAGGAAAATAATATCATGAAGAATAACATCCCAACAAGGGAAACAATTTCATAAATATCTTCTCATTTCCACACTCACTTCTCAACACAAATCTCAACTTGAGCCAATACTCTACAATGTTCAATTACCAAGAACACTTCCATAAGCCTTGTTCGACATTAATAATCATCATAGTAAGCATGGATAATACATAACGGAGTCACAATAATTATAGTATAAGACTCACGGTCATGCTTGACACCAACGCATAGGTACTCGTCACCAGACCTATACGTCGTACTCAAAAATTAACACATAGTAAATAAGACCACGACTCCTATTCTCTCAAGCTAAGGTTAGAGCAAACACCTACCCCAATGCCACGAACACAATCAAAGCCTTAACTACCGCTTTATCCCTTGATTCCACCACTATTTCGATTGTATCTAGCCACAATTTACTTAACGATATCAATAAATTCTAAATGAATCAATTCTAATGCATGAAAATAGGTTTTCTAATGATTTCCCCAAAATGTCAAAAATCGACCCCGGAACCACATGGTCAAAACCTAAGATTCGAACCAAAACCTGATTACCCATTCACCCACGAACTCAAATATATAATTTCCTTTTGAAATCGGACCTCAAATTGAGGTCCCAATCTCTAAAATTTGAAAATCCTATGTTCTACCCAAAATCACCCAATTTTCCATGAAAAACCCTTGATTTTGAAATGAAATCATGTAAAAATATGGATTAGATTGAAAAAATGAGTTAGAAATGACTTACTAATGATTTGGAAGAGTATGTGCCTTTGAAAAATCGCCCAAGATGTTTTAGGGTTTGAAGAGTTTGGAAAATGGGGAAAAATCTCGTCAAAATTTCATTTAGCAGGTCTCAGTTGTCGAAATTATGATCAGGGTTCGCAATTGTGAACCCTTTTAGAACCTGTTGTCTTCGCATTTGCAAAGAATTAGTCACATTTGCGACTCTGTCCTTTTCGCATTTGCGATCAAGGTCTACCCAGGCTTGGTTCGCATTTGCGATGACTGGGTAGTAATTCCCATGCCTGAAGACTTCAAAATTGCAAAGCCTGGTCTCGCAATTGCGAGATTAGAGGCCGGGGCAAAAATACCAGGTACCAGCTATCGTGCCCCCTTTTTTCCTTGGGGGGGAAGTCCGGGTTTCTACATTCATAAGGGAAATAACTCGTTTTCTTTTGGGATTTGGGTATTTGAAGTGTCCCCATCTAACGAATTATGGTGTATTAGGTTACCTTGAGCAATTAATTCCTGGACTAGTTTACATTACCAAAGATTAGGGTAAGTGATCGAAATAACCTTGAGGGAAAGGTGTTGGGCACCCTTTGCGGTCCATAACGGAGGTTCCCGACTGAACTTAAACTATGTGAATTAGTCCTTTTACAAATAAACAGTTTCGACACATATTCCCAAATAAGGGAACACTTTCATATTCTAAATACATGTATGATTCAAGTAATGAAACAAGGAAAAAGGTTTGAACAAGTTGCACATACATAAAGAAAAGTAAATTCATTTAAAGAACGGGAGTTGGGAAAGAGGGGTCCTAGGTTGGTTAGCCGATAGGATCATACCCACACAATTTCCGGTAATCACTCCCCAATGAGGGGCTACACGTGACATTAGCGTGTATTCATCATATCCTTACTACCCAATTCCCTCCCTTAGTCATAGCCTAAAGCGTTCTAGCAACCTTGAAAGGTATCCTATGCGTGCACTATCCGTCCCTTCCTTGTAGTCCTGGAGGTTTTTAGGACCTCTAATTTAGGTAGTTCTAGACCATCCTAAAGTATTTAAAAGATAAAAGTCTATGTGTCAATCAAAATAATTAGGACTGCATTTAAAGAGGGAATAATTAATGGCTCGCATTTTTACCTCCACAAATAAAATAAATAAGTGCACGCCTTAAACAACAGTTTTAGGGATTTAAGAGAAAACCTTAGAACATGATATCTAGGTGAGCAGAGAGTATACAATATTGAATTAGGGCCAAAATATCAAAGACCTGATCCTACTTGCCTGCTTATTCTTTTATACTTGTTGAGTGTGAGCAGTCTCAAATAACAAGGCGCAGTTTTATAGTTTGTAGAATTTTAATCGCCCTACAGGCTTGCCTAGACGTATAACAGTGATGTCCTATGAGCATGATATCTATTATTGATTAAGAATGTAATGAAGCAGTACACAGTTTTAGACGACAGTTTGGACCCTATAGGAATGTTTTCTAGTATATTAATTAAGGCAACGTTGAAAACTTATTAAAGAAGCAGACAGATTAGTTAATTAAACCAATTCAGAATAAACATGAATTAAACTAATTTTCTAACTAAATTGGTTTTAAGTCCTGTAGGCATGATTTCTAATTAAACAGAATGTGAAGCAAGCAGAATTCATTTGACCAAAGTGAAACCTCTATAGGCATGATTTCTATTAAAACTGATTTTAACTCCTATAGGCATGATATCTAATTATTAAAGCTGATTAGATCCTATAAGCATGGCTTCAAATTGTGTGGAAGTAAAGCAAACATAACTTACTTAGACCAAAGCAGATCCTATAGGCATGTTATTTAACGTACACATTTGAATCAACATGGACCCTATAGGCATGGTATCTACCCAATTTTACCCACAGTATATAACTACCCTCCCTGTTTCACTAATCACCCCACTGTTTCTTTACAATAATTATTACAGATCAAGAATTGAATATAAATTACATAAATAGAACAAAATTTAAGCTATAGGGAGACTGAAATAGGCCCAAAGTGATTCCCAAGCCTCCAGTAGTCTCAAATGCCAAAGTTCCATAGCCAATTTCATGTCTAGGTGTGTCAGAGTTTCCTAATGACCTCAAGGATCCCGGATAGTGCCCACATCTAGACCTTTCTCAAATAATAACTGATTTAGGTGTAGTGTGGAAGTGCCAGCCCTGACATGCCAGAATTCAGAGAGATCTCCAGGGTCTCAAGGCAGTACACATATCACAAAGGCATGACCTAGTATTCTAGGAATAAGTGGAAGTGCATAATGGTTTGAAAGAGTCTAATAGACATAAGGTCTTAGGATTGAAAATAATTTCTGAAAAAACCGAGTACTAATTTTAGTGAAAAAACAGTTTGAGGAAAGTGTAAAGAAACAATTTGTAATCAGAACGCAAGTCATAGACAAACAGTTTTAGGGAGCACTTTGGCAAACAACTTTCACTCAAGGGAAGAGGGGTTGGGAACACAGAGAGTACACCTCAATGGAGCACATAAAAAATAGAATACATAGAGTTTTTGAGAGGTTATATAGAGCTAGTAGGTTAGGTAGAATGCAGGTCATGCAACTAAGAACACAGCAGAAACATGTTGAGGACATCTAAACAACACAGCTAGAACCACTTTAAGGAGATTGACTGACTTATTAGGAGTGAGGCGGAATATGCAAGGGCTTAAATGAGCATGCTAGGCAAATATTAACAAATGGAGGCATGCTAATTACATAGAAGCAGAGTTTAGGCATGCTAGATAAACAGTAGTAAGTCAAACAGGCTAGTTACATATGTAGACATGTTAAACAAGATAGCTAACACGCAAGTAAAGTGGAAACATGCTAATCACAGGTTTGAATAGGCAGTATTAAGCATGGTGAGTAAGAAGTAAACAGAGGCAAGAATGGACTCAAGCCATATGGGCTAAAGCAGTAAGTAAACACATAGGTTTTGATTCTTAAAATTAATTAGAAGCATACCTAGTTAAAGAAAGAAAACACAAGATTTGACCAAGGTATTGTACAATTTCCAATCTTGGCTTGCAGCCGGCTAGAACAACATAGATCACAAGTAGAAAAGAGATCAGAGAGAGCCTTTTTAGAGTGTAAAAGTGGTAGTCTTTGAACTATTGTTCGTGTCCAGAAGTTAAAATCAGAGGGAGTTTATATAGTAATCAAGAGTTAAACGAAATAAGGTGAGGTATCAATTATGTAGCAATTAGGGAACTTCACATAATCAATCACACATGTAAAATCAGTAAGTCTTCCCCTTAATCAAGGGATAATCAATCAACGGTAAAAGCATGACAGATATTTAAGGAAGGGAATCAAGTAAGGCTTGGGTATAGAGTAGGTAATTAGGGGTGAATGAACAGGAGTTCAATTAAGGAAATAATTGGCAAGAATCATTAAATAACAAATAAGGCAAGAGAAAACTAATTAAGGCAAAAATTTCAATCAAACTGAGTAGAACAGTAAGAATCAAAGGCTTTTGTAAAGGAAAAGAGTTCAAATCAAACCAAAACAAGAACTTCAAAATAGTCAAGGGTTTAGAAAAAAGAGAGAAAATCACATAATGAGTCAGCAAATATCGCGAACAATTCAAATAAGCAAGAAAAGAAAAGTCAGGATTCAACACATAGATTTTAACGAAGCAAATTGGTAAATCAAAAATTCCAAACAAACCTAATTTAAGGAGAAAAATACAGACTTACCATGAATAGTCAGAATGAACATATACATATAAAATTAGTAGAAAGGTTGAACCAAGAAACTTAGTAGAGGCATATTAGGATAAGAAAATCACGAGATATCTAAATGGCTAAAGAAAAATCACAAGAACCAAGGCAAAAACAAAGTCAGTACACAAGTACTCAGAAACCAAACAAAGAATGTCGAAAAAATTAGGGCTTTTAGTATAAACGAGTTAAAATTAGAGCAAACTTATGAAATCAATTAAAATGTATAAGAAACAGAAGATTAATCACTCAAAATTACCAAATGTTTTTGAAAAAGAAATTTTCGGAAACCCTAGTTTAGAGATAAATGGAAAAATCATTCGAAAAATCAGACGATCCTTGTAAAAATCAAAAGGTTCTTGTGGAACTGATACGAAATAGGTCGAAACCATCTCAAATCTGTATAGATCTAAGAAGTTCAGAAGGAAGAAATTCGGGTTTCAAGAAGAAAAACATAGAGGTGAAGAAACAAGCTTAGAAACCCATAAATATAGGACGATATAGGCAGATCTTACTCGGAATCAAACCGGAACAGCCTAAAATAGGCGAGAAAGGGCCATAGATGCAAGTGGACTGACCCTGGTTCCTCGAGGACCTTAGAGATAAGGCTGTATTGTGGGCCGGGCCTCGCCCGGGACCACCCCGGGCTCTGCTAGAAAACGGGCCAAATGGGCTGTTCCCTAACGGTCCTAAAAGCCCACTGTGTGTCGGTCCTCCCAAAATAGACCGCGAGCCCGGGATCGGCTGGCGGGCCTGGGCCGGTTTAAATGGGCCCAATGCTATTTTTCAAAAAAAAGTTTTTTTTTAAAAAATTGGCCAACGATTTTATATTTAAAAACTAGTCTTTAGCCTGCCAATTTAGCCGTTTGGCTTTTAAAAAAATAGCCATTTGGATCCCAAACTTTGTTTTAAACACAGACTTTTTATAATTATACTTTTTTCCTATTCTCAACTATAAATACACCCTCATTCTTTTATTTTTACTTACAAATTCATCAATCTCTCTCTAATTTTCTTCTATAATTGCTTACTTTATTATTGCAATTTTGTAAAAATTTGGGAAGTTGGTGAATTGAAGTATTCAAGTCTTCATGTCTTCAACGATATTCAATTTTCAAGAAGTTGTTCGTCAATTCGATAAACTCGTTCCAACTCTTAAGTTTTAATATTATAGTTTTGTTTGTTTTAGTTTGTATGATTATAATTAATATGAACTTTCCTTTGAAAATAATATTTGGTGGTAAGGGTAAGGGAAAATCTAAAATTGGTGAATCTAGTCGCCAAGCTACTACTCCTCCCCCTATGTCACGACCCATTTCCAAAATAGACCGTGATGGCGCCCATCACTATTATCAGGCAAGCCAAATCGGAAATATAATTAAGTTCTCATTTTTACTTTTACCAAAATAGGTGTAGTAATTCATTAAGTTAAAATCAAACCAGGAATGAACAACAATGTGCCAAAAATAGTTATACAATTCCCAAAATAATAGTCTACTAACGTGTGTGCCAAGACCTGGTGTCATAAGTAATGGGCGACTAGTAGAATGTAAAAAAGAATAAAACTATACTACTGTCCGGGATAGATTAAGTTCTCATTTTTACTTTTACCAAAATAGGTGTAGTAATTCATTAAGTTAAAATCAAACAAGGAATGAACAACAATGTGCTGAAAATAGCTATACAATTCCCAAAATAATAGTCTACTAACGTGTGTGCTAAGACCTTGTGTCATAAGTAATGGGCGACAAGTAGAATGTACAAAAGAACACTGTCCGGGATAGAATAGACAGCAAAAGTAAAGAAAGACTCCATCAAGTTGTTGACCAGCACAAGAAGGGAGCAGCTCACCATGGAAGTTTTGAACTATGAATCAGGGGCGCGCACTAGACTGATAGCTAGATATACATGCCTCAAATCCTGTACAATTAAGTACAGAAGTGTAGCATGAGTACATAAATAATATGTACCCAGTAAGTATCCCGTCTAATCTCGAAGAAGTAGAGACGAGAGGTCGACTTGATTCTTACGAGGGTCAAATAATATAATAAGGTGTTATGCGAAGCATGGGAGTCACAGATAATCAACAGTTTGTGGCAAGAGTTAATAAGTCATGTTCTGAACAATTTTGCGGTCAACCAATTACATTTCAATTATTTAGCAGGATAAGTCATGGATAAGATTTCACATAGACATCATGCGCACAATATGCCAAGGTCGACGGCCCAATCCAACAGAAAATAAACTGGGCACTGTTAGAGAATCGAATGGAGCAAACCATAGATGCGTCTATTTCTACCGAGGTGATCGGCCCGATCCACAAATGTCAATTAATATCAAGAAACACATGAATGCACATTTATTTCTAAGTAAATTCGTACAGGTGTCCACCAAGTGTATATATTCGCTTATATTCCTTTCCAAATCTCTAGCATATCTTAAGTGATCGCATTAGCAAGACAATATAGAGACATTTACAAATATAGAATGATACGGGTCCTAGACCACCCGATCAATTAACATAATAGTAGATACGCACGGACTATCGTCACCTAGTGCGTACGCAGCCCCCGCATTTAATAGCAAATTACTCAATTGTTACACCTATGGGGACAATTCCCACTTACAAGACTAGAAAGGAGACTCACCTCGCTCCAAAGTGCACTTCCAATACCAAGAATGAGCGCAAAACCTCAATTCGAAGCCAAACGGTCCAAAACTAGCTAAATGAGGTAGGAATTAATCAATATAAGTTCACAATATTGTATTCTAGCTATTTAAGCAATTTCCAACCCTTACCCCAAGTTTCCAAAAATACGACCTCGGGCCCACGTTCCCGGATTCCGAATTTTTTTGAAGGAAGTTGTTCTCTATAACCTAAGGATCAATAATATATGATTTCTAATTCATTTCATAGCAAATTTCGTGGTTAAATCTAACTTTTGTCAAAACCCTAGGTTTTGCTCTAACCCCATGATTTTACCTTAATTCTAGTGGTTAATCTACCTAAAATACAAGTATTAAACTAGGAATAGGTGGGATAAGCTTACCTCAAAATGCTAGGTAGAAGGCTTCTCTCAAAAGCTCCCAAAATCACCAATAGAGGAGTGGAAAATGTAAAAAAATGAATTAGAACCTGTATCAAATTAAGCTCACTGCTTCAGCGATTTCTGCATATGCGGTCCCTCTTCTGCGTGAAACAGAATGCACCTGCGGAATTGGCCAAGCGGGTTGTGACCGCTTCTGCGGTCTCGAAGTCGCTTCTGCGGAGCTGCTTCTACGATCTTGGCCTGGCCTGCACTGGGCCGCATCTGCGATAGCTGGACCGCTTCTGCGGTCTCGCACCTGCAGTGGACCCGCATGAGTGGTTATGATAGAAGCAGATGCTTCGGCACTTATCAAAAATTCTAAGTTCACTTGAGCCTCGTCTGAGTAACGCTCGGGGCTCCCGGTCCACGCCCAAACATACCGACAAGTCTGAAATCACGAAACGGACCTACTCGAACCTTCGGAACGCCCGAAACAACGGTAAATCTAAGAATCACCTCCTTAAACCAGTTGAATCAAGCTTATCAACTTCAAGTTCCTAATTTTCCTCCAACGAGCCGAAACGCCCTTAAACTACTCGGATTGACACTAAATTTTGCGGGCAAATCTTAAATGTTTTATTGGACCTGTACTGGGATTTGAAACCAACATACGAGCCCAATACCAATGTGATCAATCATTAATTGGTTTCTTTAAATCCTTAGAGTTTCAGTTTAATAATTTCTAATAAAAATTTATTACTCGGGCTAGGGACCTCGAAATTCGATTCTGGGCATACGCCCAGGTCCCATATTTTCCTACGGACCCTCCGAAACCGTTGAAACACGAAACCGAGTCCATTTGCTCAAACTATTGAGCAAAGTCAAACTTAGCCTATTAAGAAAATCCTAAGTAATCAAATGTGCACATTTCAACCCAAACTCTTCCAAATCCCAAACCAACCATCCCCGCAAGTCGTAAATTAGTTAAAGCAAGCGCGGGAAGTTTTATTTAAGGGGCGGGGGTTCTAAAAAGCAAAATGACCAAACGGGTCATTACATTCTACACCACTTAAACAAACGTTCATCCTCGAACGGACATAGAAAAGTACCTGAGCTGCTGAATAAATGTGGATATCTTCTCCGCATATCCTCCTCGGACTCCTAGGTCGCCTCTTCGGCTGGTTGGCCCCTCCACTGGACCCTCACCAAAGAAATCCTCTTGGACCTCAACTGGCGATCCTATTTATCAATAATGGCAATTGGCTCCTCCTCATAACCCAAACTCTCATCCAGCTGAATAGTACTGAAGTCTAACACGTGGGACAAGTCGGCATGATACTTCCGAATCATCGATATATGAAAAACCGGATGAACTCTCGATATGATAGGGGGTAAAGCAAGCTCGTAAGCAACCTCCCCAACTTTCCTCAACACCTTAAAGGGTCTAATAAACCTTGGGCTCAAATTTCCCTTCTTCCTGAACCTCATAATACCTTTCATTGGCGAAACTTTCAAGAGAACCTTATCGCTAACCATGAATGATACATCACGCGCCTTCTGATCCGTATAACTCTTCTGTCTGGACTGAGCTGTGCGAAGCCTATCCTGAATCAACTTTACCTTGTCCAAGGAATCTTGCACCGAATCTGTACCGTATAACTTAGCCTCACCCAGATCAAACCACCCAATAGGATAACAACACTCTCGACCGTATAAAGCCTCAAATGGGGCCATCTCAATGCTGGACTGATAGCTGTTGTTGTACGCAAACTCCGCCAAAAGCAAGAACTGATCCCACTACCCTCCAAAGTCAATCACACAAGCTCTAAGCATGTCCTACTAGATCTGAACTTTTCGCTCCGATTGCCCGTCGGTCTGTGGATGAAATGATGTGCTAAGCTCCACGCTGGTTCCCAACTCACCCTGAACCGCTCTCCAGAAGTGGGAAGTGAGCTGAGGGCCTCTATATGATATAATGGAAACATGCACACCGTGCAACCGGACTATCTCCCGAATGTAAATCTGAGCCAACCTCTCTGAAGTGTAAGTAGTCACAACCGGTATAAAGTGTGCCGACTTGGTGAACCTATCCATAATGACCCACACTGCATCAAACTTCCGCAAGGTTCGGGGCAACCCAACCCTGAAGTCCATAGTAATGCGCTCCCACTTCAACTTTGGTATAGGCATCTTCTAAAGTAGGCCACCCGACCTCTAATATTCATACTTGACCTGCTGGCAATTCAAACACCTAGCTACATACTCCACTATGTCTTTCTTCATCCTCCGCCACCAATAATGCTGCCTCAAGTCACGATACATCTTCATAGCTCCCGGATGAATGGAATACCGCAAACTGTGTGCCTCATCTAGTATCCTCTCCCTCAGACTATCAACATTAGGAGCACATAAATGACCCTGGAGCCGCAGAACACTATCCTCGCCAATATAAACCTCCTTGGCACCTCCTTGAAGCATCGTCTCTCTAAGAACCACCGGATGTAGATCATCAAACTGCCAGGCCTTTATCTGCCCCAATAATGAAGACTAAGCAACCACATACGCAAGAACCCGTCTGGCCCGAAATGTCTAACCTCATCTGTTAACCAAGGACTAAATATCCAAAGCTAGTGGCCCCTCCTCTGCAGGAATGAATGCCAAGCTACCCATACTCCCTGCCTTTCTGCTTAAGGCATCCATGACCATATTCGCCTTGCCCAGGTGATAAAGAATGGTGATGTCATAATCCTTCAGTAACTCAAGCCACATGCGCTGCCTCAAATTAACATCCCTCTGCTTGAACAAATGCTGTAAGCTGTGATTGTCACACCTCCTTTTTACGAGCTATTTACTACACCCCGGGAAGGGATATAATAAAAGGAAGGAGTTTTTTCAATTTAAGGACAGTCGGAATGGGATTTATTTATTTAGTTTCAGAGTCGCCACTTGGAAGAATAATGGTGTCCCAAGTCACCGGATGAATCCCGACCCGAGGAAAGTTTTGACTCTATTACAGTCTGCGAACTAGAAATCCAGATAAGAAATTCTGTTAACCCGGGAGAAGGTGTTAGGCACTCCCGAATTCCGTGGTTCTAGCACGGTCGCTCAACTGTTGTATTTATTTTCATCTTATTTCATATGTTCCGTTTTATGTGCATTTAGTATTCCGCTTTATTATTCAAAGAATTACAACGTCGTGAAAATGTATTTTTTGACCACGTCGTACCAGTACGCCCGTGGCTTT
>MU765343.1:14193-28119 GCA_026770625.1 Nicotiana glauca | reverse complement strand
CCCGATGGTAAGTTCTAGCACAATGTCTCCAACAGTATTCTTTCCACCTCCGTCGAATCCACGCACACAAATGCTGTTCTTGTAGATTCTTTCATTATCAATCTTGAGCTTCTCCAAAGTAGAAAAAGGGCATATGTTGGCACTCGACCTGCTATCAATCAACACACGGGTCACTATCGAATCTTCACACTTCACAGTAAGATACAAAGCTCTGTTATGTTCCGTTCCTTCTACCGGCAGTTCGTCATCTGAGAATGTCACCCTATTCACCTCAAAAATTTTGTTTGCGATCTTTTCAAGATGATTAACTATAATTTTCTCGAGCACATGTGCTTTATTCAAGATCTTCATTAGTGCACGGCGATGTTCGTCTGAGTGAATTAGCAGGGATAATAGAGAGATTTGCGCCGGCGTCTTCCTTAATTGTTCTACTATCGAGTAATCCTGCGCCTTCATTTTCTTCAAAAATTCCTCGGCCTCCTCCTCAGTAACAGCCTTCTTCACAGGAGCCGGATTGTCCTTGGTAAGTTTAGCTTTTCTTAATTCTTCGGGGGCAAAGCACCTCCCCGATCTCGTCAAACCATGAGTTTCACAAAGTTCATCTTTAACCTCTTTACCCCAATACATGACAGTCACTTTGTTATAATTCCATGGTACTGCTTTTACATGCACAACGGGCAATTGAGTTACCAGTTTGATAATGACCGGTTCTGCTTGGGCCCCTTTCACAATCAACATAAGCTTTGCACTTGCTCCCGGAACTATCACTTTCACTGGTTTGGGTTTCGTTATCACCACTGGCTCATCCACCATTTGTTTAACTGCAATCACTGCTCTCCCACCCATTGCTTTCTCATTTACCTTACTTTTGCTTGCCTTGATCATCATTACTGTCTGAGATGGCTTTTTACACTCTCCCTTTTGTACCAACTCGATCATATGAGCTTCATGATGAACAGGTAAGGGATTATGTGTAATATTAGGAGTTTCGGGGGCCTGAACTTCAATTCTCCTCGAATCAATGAGCTCTTGGATAGCAGTCTTTAAGTGCCAACATAAGCCAAATATGCCAAAACACCCCTTCTCGACCATCTGTCGGGCCTTTAAGAAAGAGATAACCCGACTAGATGTATACACAGTGGAGCCCTTCCACTCCAACCCTGGCGACCCTGGAATCGCTAAAGTAACAGTCTTGGCATGGCAATCTAGGACGACGTGATACAGAGATAGCCAATCTATGCCTAGGATGACCTCAAAATCGATCATATCAAGCAGCAAGAAATTTGTTCTAGTCTTAAAACCACATAATCTGACCATACAGGACCGGTAGATCCGATCCACAACCACAGAATCGCCCACAGGAGTGGACACGTGAACAGGAGTGCCCAAGGGCTCAGGAGAAATAACTAGGAAATGAGCAAACAAGGATGATACATATGAATAAATAGGCACTAGATCAAACAATATCGAAGCACCTCAACCGCAAATGGAAATAATACCTATGATGACGGCATCTGAGGCCAATACATCTGGCCTAGCCAGAAGGGCATAGAATCTGGCTGGAGCGCCGACTGGATGGCCTCCACCTGACTGAGCAGTAGCTGGCTAACCTCTCCCTGCCTGGCCTCCACCTCTAGGATGACCCCGACCAGTCTGCTCTCCACCTCTAAGTGGCGAGGTAGCCGGTATTGAAATTATAGGCTGCTGACCCTGCTATACTGCCTTGCCCCAAAGTCTGGGGCAGTATCTCCTAATATGACAAAGGTCCCCGCATTCGAAACAACCCCGCAATGTGGCAACCTGCTGCCGTGATGGCTGACCCTGATGGCCTGTAGACCCACTAGAAGAAGCTTAAATAGTCGGTGAATGGTACGAACTCTCCAGCATAGCACTGAAATAAGAATCAGAATAACTCTGAGGACCTGAATAGCTGGTTGGCAATAAGAACTCTCTAGCATGGCGCTGAAATAGGGCTGCGCTGGAGCACCCCAAGCTGGCGGTGGTGCTGAATATGGGGGCATGCTGGGCCATCCTCTCCTAAAACAACCTCTGCCCCTAGCCGGGGCACCTCTGAACTCTCTGAAGAACCTATCCCTCTTATCCTGCTACATCTGCTCCCTACCCCTCAGATGGTAGACCTCAATCCTTCGAGAAATCTCCACTACTAACTGATAAGGAGTCCCCATCTCTACCTCTCGGGCCATGTTGGCCATTATGCAAGAATGCAACCCTGCAACAAACCTCTGCACCCTCTCTGCGTCAGTAGGAAGTATCATTAATGCATGTAGGTATAGCTAAAAAAACCTCACCTCATGACCGTGAGCCTGAGCAGTAGGGGTCTGTGCTCCCCCCTCCCACCTGTGATGTTGCTAGGTCTGTTGGGAATAAACCAACCTGAGTCATGGTGTCCATGAATCGTAGCATATGACCCATGACCTCCTGGAATGCCGGTGGTGTCATAAAGTCTGTTGGGGTAGGCTCAGCTGCGGGCACCTTGCCCTGTTCCTCGATGATAGGATCTCCTACATGATCTGCTAGTGGTACTATTGGGATAACTCTAGGACACCCTCGTCCCCTACCTCGGGTCGGTGCCCTCCCTCGGCCTCTACCTCGGCCTCTCGCAATGGAGGGGAAGAGCTTCTCCCGGATCTGGAACATCAACCATGCGTGTCCTCACCATCTGTGAGAGAATAGCAGAGGGAAATTTAGTATACCAACCACTCCATGATAGCAAGTGAATAAAGAGTAGTTTTTCCTAACACACTATAGCCTCTCGAAGATAAATACAGATGTCCCCCTACTGATTCGCAAGACTATATTAGGTTTGCCTATGACTTGTGAGACCTACGTGAACCTAGTGCTCTGATACCATGTTGTCATGACCCATTTCCAAAATAGATCGTGATGGCACCCAACACCATTATCAGGCAAACCAACACGAAAATATAATTAAATTCTCATTTTTACTTCTACCAAAATAGATGCAACAATTCATTAAGTTAAAATCAAACCAAGAATGAATAGTAATGTGCCAAAAATAGTTATACAACTCCCAAAATAATAGTTTACCAACGTGTGTGCCAAGAACTGGTGTCACAAGTAATGAGCGACTAGTAGAATGTAAAAAAGAATAAAATTATCCTACTGTCCAGGATAGAATAGACACCAAAAGTAAAGAAATACTCCATCAAGCTGTTGAGCGGCATAAGAAGGGAGCAGCTCACCATGGAAGTCTCGAACTATAAATCAGGGGCGCGTACCAGACTGATAGCCAGATATACCTGCCTCAGATCCTGTACAATTAAGTATAGAAGTGTAGTATGAGTACATAAATAATATGTACCCAGTAAGTATCCCATCTAATCTAGAAGAAGTAGAGATGAGAGGTAGAATTGATACTTAATAGGGCCAAATAATATAATAAGGTGTTATGCTAAGCATGGGAGTCACAGATAATCAACAGTTTGCTGCAAGAGTTACTAAGTCATGTTCTGAACAATTTTTCCATCAACCAATTACATTTCAATTATTTAGAACGACAAGTCATGGATAAGATTTCATATAGACATCACACGCACACTATGCCGAGGTTGACGACCTGATCCAACAGAAAATAAACTGTGCACTGCTAGAGGGTCGAATGGCGCAAATCATAGATAATTTCTATCTAGGCGATTGGCCCGATCCACAAATATCAATTAATATCAAGAAACACATGAATACGCATTTATTTCCAAGTATTCATTCAAGTGTCCAACAAGTGTATACATTCGCTTATATTCCTTTCCAAATCTCTAGCATATCCTAAGTGATCGCATTAGAAGGACAATATAGAGACATTCACAAATATAACATGATACGGGTCCTAGACTACCCGGACAATTAACATAAGTAGCTACGCACGGACTCTCGTCACCTAGTGCGTACGTAGACCCCACATTTAATAGCAAATTACTCAATTATTACACCTATGGGGACAATTCCCTCTTACAAGGTTAGAAAAGAGACTCACCTCGCTCCAAAGTGCACTTCCAATACCAAGAATGAGCCCAAACCCTCAATTCGGAGCCGAACGATCCAAAACTAGTAAAATGAGGTAGGAACTAATCAATATAAGTTCACAAGATTGTGTTCTAGCTATTTAAGCAATTTCCAACCCTTACCACAAGTTTCCAAAAATTCGATCTCAGATTCACGTGCCTGGATTCCGAAATTTTTCGAAGGAAGTTGTTCTCTATAGCTTAAGGATCAATAATATATGTTTTCTAATTCATTTCATAGCAAATTTCGTGGTTAAATCTAAATTTTGTCAAAATCCTAGGTTTTGCTCTAACCCCATAATTTTACCTTAATTCTAGTGCTTAATCTACCTAAAATACAAGTATTAAACTAGGAATAGGTGGGATAAGCTTACCTCAAAATGCTAGGTAGAAGTCTTCTCTCAAAAGCTCCAAAAATCGCCAATGGAGTAGTGGAAAATGTCAAAAAATGACTTAGAACCCGTATTAAATGAAGCTCGCTACTTCAGCATTTTCTGCATTTGCGGTCTGGTCCCGCTTCAGCGAGAAATCGAACACACCGGAGGAACCGGCCAAGCGGGCTGCGACCGCTTCTACGGTCTCGGAGTCACTTCTTCGGTTGGGAAGCCGCTTTTGGGTCTTGGCCTCGCCTACCTTGGGCCGCATCTGCAATAGCTGGACCGCTTCTGTGGTCTCTCACTTGCAGTTGACCAACTGGAGGTGCGGTATATGAAAGAAGCACATGCTTTAACACTTCTCAAAATTCCAACTTCACTCGAGCCTCGTCCTATTGTCGCTCGGGGTTCCTGGGCCCCATCTAAATATACCGACAAGTCTAAAATCATGAAACGGATCTACTTGAACCTTTGGAATGCCTGAAACAATTCTAAATCTAAGAATCACTCCTTAAAACCAATTGAATCAACTTATGAAATTCAAGTTCCTAATTTTCCTCCAACAAGCCGAAACGCCCTTAAACTACTCGGATTGACACCAAATTTTGTGGGCAAGTTTTAAATGTTTTATTGGACCTGTGCTGGGCTTCAGAACCAACATACGAGCCCAATACCAATATGATCAATCATTAATTAGTTTCTTTAAATCCATAGAATTTTAGTTTAACAATTTCTAATAAAAATTCATTACTCGGGCTAGGGACCTCGGAATATGCCCAGGTCCCATATTTTCCTACGGACCCTCCGGAATCGTCGAAACACTAATCCGGGTCCGTTTTATCAAAACCCTAACCAAAGTCAAACTTATCCTTTTAAGAAAATCCTAAGGAATCAAATGAGCACATTTCAACCCAAACTCTTCCAAATTTCGAACCAACCATCCTCGCAGGTCGTAAATTAGTTAAAGCAAGAGTGGAAAGTTTTATTTAAGGGAGCATGGTTATAAAAGCAAAACGAACTGTCAGGTCATTATACCCGGCTCCCCGACCCAGACCTGTTACCCGTCCTCCTCACCTGTTATTCTTGATAGTGATAACCCTTGTTTTCAATTTACCGATAGTCAATTTTTTCATCATGTTGCACCAGGTCAACAATTAAATGATGAATATATGAATGCTCTTTATCCTAATAAAAATATCAATGAAAATGATGAGGAAAATGATGATTTAGATAAAACGCAACCAGATTTAGACGATACACCTACTAGTCCTATTGTTAACCCAGCTGATAGCCAAATAATGCCTCGCCTGACCCTCATGTAGTAACCCCTAATTTTAATAGACAACCTTCTAAACGGACCGGAACATCTCTTGTTTGGCACTTTTTTACTCAACTAATAGAACAAAATAAGGCTAAGTATAAAACTTGTGGGTCTTTGATGGCTCATAAAATATACTGGAGACTGTAGCGGTACGTGTACTTTGACTAGACACATAAAGAAACACCCTAGAGATAAAGCTAGATATTTTCAAATAAAAGTTGCACAAGAGGGGAGAAGTGTAGGTACTGAGGTTAACACTAGTGCAGGGTCAAATCTAGTTCAACTGGGAATTAACATTGTTACCGGTGACATTTTATATTGCGATCAAAATAAAGATTGTGAAGAATTGACAAAAATGGTTACTGTTATGTGCTTACCCTATAGTTTTCCTCCTAACCCTCACTTTGTGCATTATATTAAAAAAGTTTTTAATCCTACTTATAAAGAATGACCTCGCGCAACCCTAAAGAGCGATATTTATAAATATAAACATGAATATGAACAATATTTGCGCTATTTATTTACTCATATAGATTGTCGCATTGTTATTACCACAGATATTCGCAGGAATGGCAATGACTGTGATTATCTTACTGTAACCACTCATTGGATTGATGTAGAATGGAAAATGCAAAAGCGCAGTACTGCTTATAAAATAATTAATTTGCGTCACATAGGTAAGTTTATTTCTAACACAGTTGCAGAGATTTTTAGATATTTGTGCATTAGAGATAAAATAATGTCAGTTTCAATGGATAATGCTTCTAGTAAGACTAATGCTACAGGCTTGCTTACAACTACACTAAATCCTGCATTTAGTAATTATTTCCACGTTAGATGTATTTGTCATATTTACCATTTAATCACGGTGATGGTATGAAAATTTTAAATGTGGAAATTGAAAAGGTTAAAATGGCTCTTAATTGGTTTTTTTATTCAAACAGTAGAAATACACTTAGGGAATATTTTAAAAAATGTGATGAATTTGGCCTTAGAGAAATAAATGTTCCTAAAGCTTGTCCGACTAGATGGAATTACATGTACAAAAGTTTAGTTGTTGCATATTGTCACACCTCTTTTTTCCGCTAGGGCTTTTACTGCACCCCAAGAAGGGTATAATAAAGAAGGAGTTTTTCCACTTAAAGGACAACCGAAATGGGATTCATTTATTTATTTAAGATTCAGAGTCGCCACTTGGGAGATTTATGGTGTCCCAAGTCACCGGTTTGAATCTCAAATCGAGGAAAAGGTTTGACTCTGTTTAACAGTCGCGAACCAGAAATCCAGGTAAGGAATTCTGTTAACACGGGAGAAGGTGTTAGGCACTCCCGAATTCCGTGGTTCTAGTACGGTTGCTCAATTGTTATATTTGGCTAAAATTGATTTTAATACATGTCAACCTATAGTGCAATTTTAAAGTTATTTAACGCATTTTGTCAATTATTATTTATTTAAGAAAATGAACGTCGTTTAAGAATATGTTTTCGGATCACGTCACATGAAATGCACCCGGATCCTTGACATATTCTTATTCAACATTTTCGGATTTGGATTTGGGTCGCATGAAATGCATACCCATATTAGGAAGGTAAGATTAATTAAAGCGTGCCTGAAGCGACTAACGTATTGTTATCTTTTGGGAAGGCCGTAAAATTCGCTAATCGGCCCGTCTCGAATACTAAGTATTTGGGATTAAGTGGTTAATGAGGGCCCCACAATTATGTATTTTGATTTAGCGAGGCTCGTCTCATTTTTATTATTAAAGTAACTAAATTTTCTATTTTTTGTTTGTATTATCTCTAAAAGAAAAGGAAATACCCTAATCTATTAGTATTAGAGCTCGGGTTTCAAGCTCAAGTCCGGGCCCAAACAAAAGGAATGCACCTTTTAGCTTGGACCCGCTACCTAATTCAATACCCAATTTTATAATTGCCAATTAATTTCCACATGCTCCTAATCAATATTATTTTATAAAAAAGCGGATGATTTCCAGCAATAATTTGGACCTGGAATGTTCGGCCCATGGCTGGAAATATTATATTGTACAGGCCTGAAATTTAGCACCAAAGCCAGCCAATGAGCTCCCAGATGAGCCTAAACAAACACCATTCAGGAGGCATAAGTATGCCTGTGTCCGCAGAGGTCCTCATTTCGAACCTCTGTTCCTACTGCCATATTTAATTTGTTCAAGCAATATCCAACACTCATGTAGTTAATTTTTTTTATATATAAAATCAATATGATTAAACTAAGGTGATTATCAGTGATAGGGATGTATCAACTTAAAGCAAACAAAACTGAAAATCATGAGGTTGATAACACAAGTCATATTAATTATTTAGATTGACTTAAGCTAACATTATTAAAACTGACTATCGAAGTTATTACTTGAAGAAATATTATCATGCTTCGATTCAATATAAACAAGGATAGTAATTACAAAAAAACAAGGATAGTAATTACAGAACTCACACTACTTTATTGGGACTACTAGTTTAATAAGAATGAACAGATCTAAATGATCAAGTCAATACAAAACTCTAAGTCATATAATTCCTAATTGCTAAAGTGTTTATCAAAAATATTTATCATACCAAGACTTATTATGCACAAGAGCCTGTATTAGATTTAAACTTAACTGCCAATTCTAACTACAGTACTGTACTTCATTTAAGGAATTCAAATTCTGAATTTATTAGTCCAATACAAATTCAGTAGTTCAAATCAATTCGAAACAATCTTAAGTAAACTAATCCTGATTCAATTCTATTCAAACAAAATAAAATTGAATAACTATAAATCTATTGACTGATTATAACTGTAATTATTCATGCTAGCATAGATTTGGAATGAACTTCATTTACTTCCAATTTTGAAGCTACATCAGGGTGATCTCAGATGTATACCTGGATTTAAATCACAGCAAAAGGAGATGAAGGTCAGCAACGGATTGAGCAGTTAACAGGGCAAGTAATACAGCACAACAGCAAATTTTAACCCAAAGATAATATCAAATCAACCAGAAGCGAGTTTCCACCAAGTTAAACACAAAACTAATCAAAATCAACTTGAATAGACCAAAATCAACCTGTATGAACCTCAATTCACTCTGAAAACAATTCAGCAAATGAACTGAATCTCTAGTAGCAAAATTAGAATATTAAAAGCTAAAAGTAAGCTGAAACTTTAATGAAACAGTGACTTTTTTTTTTTTTGGTTTTTACTGATTTTTCTATTATTTTTGGATTTTTGAAGGTTTAGATTTCAAATTCAGATCTGAAATTGAAGAGGAGATTTTTTGGGGAAATTTTTTTTTTTTTGGTTCAAAACTTCTGGAAATTTTCAGGGGTCTCAAAAAAACTTCTGATTTAAGGCAGAAATTGCCTATTTATAGAGTAAGAATTTGAAGGAAAATTCAATTCTAATATTTTCATATTGGTCCTCCCTTTTTGACTAGTTAAACAAGTTACTATACTTTTTAAATTTAAACTTACACTAAAACCCATTCTAGAAGGTTCTAGTTGCCTCTACCATGTTCTTACCCCTTTGAATTTCCTTTTCTACCCTCACTTCATTTTAACAATTGCTAAACTACCTATTTTTATCCCTCTATTACCCTTGAGATTGCATCATTATTACTATTAAACCATTTTTCTCTACCCAAAATACCCTCCCCTCTTTTGTTAATTACTGTTAACTCCTTTCGTTTTCCAAAATGCCCCTGAACTTGTTATTCAATAATTTTTGTTCCAGTTTATCCTAATACTATGAATTAAACTCAATTCTTATTCTAGCTAAAGTTAACTAATGATTTATACAGCTATAACCAAACAAATTATGTCAAACACTTAATGAATGAATCATTTAAACACTGACGAAGTCAAATTTCAAAACCTAATTATACTAATGAGTAATTAGCTACCAGAACCAAATTATGATTAACAAACTTAAACTATCAAAGCACAAAATTAAACAGCATGCAAAACAAAAAAAAATTAAACTAACTGAGTTCCTAGCTTCATTCAAATAAAATTACTAAACTAATTGACGAGCTGAAACTAATCAACAAATTAAAGCTAAACCAAAATCAGATAGGGGACGACTGAAAATAGAATTAAAAGAGTTTATTGATTTTCATATTACTAATTATCGATAACAAGAAAAATGAAACAAAAGAAATAAAACTTACTGATGTAGCAAAAACTCTGGCCAGCCATTTATTGAAAGAATATTTTGAGATTCTTGACCCGTAACATCCCCAACCATGTGTTTTCATAAGAAAACACGTGGTTAAGGATGTTATGGTCAAAAATCAATAAAGATTTGAGCTTGAGTTCTTGGCCGGAAAAACTCAGTTTTGGTTTTTTGATGAGTTCCAATGGGATTTGAGGGGTTTTGGTCATAGATTAGAGGTAAGGGAGGTTAGGGGAGTGTGTGGTATGAATTTGAAATTTTTTGGATGAGGTGAGGAACTGGCCAGAAAATATTCAAACTAATATTCGAAACTTTCTGGGCAGATTCGAGGCATAGGACCATGGGGAAAGGAAAGAGGAGGTTGGGGAGAATCTATGGTGTTATTTTGGTGGTCGTTGGTATAAGTCACGTTCGCCGGCGGTAGGGTTCCGGCGAAGACGGCGGGGCTTATTTGAAGCGATGGGTTCGTTTCTGAGGGGAGCTAACGGTGGGAATGGAAAGAGGAAGGGAAGGTGGTGTGATGGTGTAAGTTTGGGGGTGAATGGACGAATGCCGCCGTCGTGGGCGATTTCCGGCAGCGGCACTGGGAGGAGCCGGTCGGAGGTGCAGAGAGGTACGAGGATGGTGAATTGTGTCTCTAGGGTTCTGAAGAAATTTGGACATTTTTATTAAAATGGGGGATTCAATGGGGACCGTTGGATGGGAGGAATTGGACGGACCAGATTGATTTTAACTCAAGGAAGCAAAACGGCATAGTATTGACCAGATACTACGTCGTTTGGGGTGGTCTTGGGGCCTGGAGAGGATTTGGACCGGATGGGGGCAATTCTGGGCCAATTTGGCCGAGCTTAGGGAATTTTGGAAGGGATTTTGTTTGGGCTAAAACATTTTGGCCCAAGCTTATTTAATTGCTCTTCTCCTTCTTCTTTTAATTTCCTTTCCATTATTTCAATTTTGTTTTGTTTTTATTTTTGTATTTTTATATTTTATTTATTTTTTCTGATTTTATAAGATTGTTAAGCTAATTAGATTCTAAAATTTAATTAATATCTATTTTATAGTATTTTCCAATTAAAACACTAAAAAGGCTATTTTTTATGATTTTTCTTTAAAATGAATTAACACTAAAATTGTAAAATTAAACCCCTAATACATATGCATATTTTGTATTTTTAATATGAATTATTATACTACTAATTAACAAAAAATGCCACAAATATTAAAAATTATTTTTTTGGATTTTTTAGGAATAATTTGCTTAGGGCAAAAATCACGTGCTCACAGCTGCCCCTCTTTGCCCGGAAACACGAAGAGTTTTCGCGCAAAGACAAGTGAGCAGTAATGTGGGATTTTTGCCCATTCGCATATTCCATGTGAAGTATTTTTTGAAAATCTTGACCGCACCCTGCTTCAGAGGTTGCCTACATATCTCGGGCTAAACAGGAATCAGGTCAGTGTAGTTCAGGAGTGTCTGGTAGCTGTCACACCTCCTTTTTCCGAAGAAAATGCTTTTATCGGCTTTTACTACACCTCGGGAAGAGATATAGTAATAAAGGAGTTTTTCCAATTTTAGGATAATCAAAACGGGATCGTTTTTATTAAAGGTTTAGAGTCGCCACTTGAGAGATTTATTGTGTCCCAAGTCACCGGTTTGAATCCCGAATCGAGGAAGGGTTTGACTCTGTTTAACAGTTGCGAACCAGAAATCCAGGTAAGAAATTATGTTAACCCGGGAGAAGGTGTTAGGCACTCCCAAATTCTGTGGTTCTAGCACGGTCGCTCAACTGTCACATTTGGCTAAAATATTTGATTTAATACATGTTATCCTATTTGTGCAATTCTAGAATTAATTACCGCTTTTTGTCAAATTATTTTATTTAAGAAAGTGAACGTCATTTAAGAACATATTTTTGGATCACGTCACATGAAATGCACCCGGATCCTCGACATATTCTTATTTGACGTTTTCAGATTTGAATATGGGTTGCATGAAATGTACATCCGTATTAGGAAGGTAAAATTATTAAAAATCGCGCCTAAAGCGGCTAACGTATTGTTATCTTTTGGGAAGGCCGTGAAATTTGCTAAACGGCCTATCCCGAATACTAAGTATTTTAATATCCAAGGACAAACTAAATGAGAACTGTGCATTTGAGATTTTATTTGGCATGGCACGCCTCAATTATTCTAAAGGGTTTTATTATTCGGAAAAAAAAAAAGCACTCACATGGTCTTACCAAATCACTCAGGTGTATATCTAATTACAATTCAATAACAGGAAACTTTATAAATCAATCCAAGTTATGCAAATGAGACTCCAACGATTTACAGTGATCTTTTATGCATCCAAACAATTAAATAGAAAGATGAGAACGCACATTTCAGTTACTTAAAAATATGGGAAGCTAAACAAAGGGAAAAAAAAATTCTGCTACTAAAGTAAAGAAAATGTTCTGCTTAATCATGTCCAGCACCAAAATGGGACAGAAATTACCAAGACTTGAATCAAGCCCATCAAAATAGAGAAAGATGAAATGCGAAATACCAAAAGCAAGAAATGGACCTATATAGATAGGGAAGCTATTTCTTTCACACCATGAGTTGTCAAATTACTTCAGAACTTTTCCAACTAAATATCATATCAAACTATGACATATATTTCCAAACAAAATACAATGAATTCACTGTACCTAATCTAAAGTATACCAACAGAACTCAATTCTCATGAAAGAAAAAAAAACACAAATCGACTAGGAGTAGAATTGACCAAATGCTCAGTTATGAAACATATGCAATATTAATAGAAGATTGTTTATGCAAACTTATTGTTTTGAGCTTAATTAACAATTACACATAAGGATAACAAAATCAGAGATCGAACGAATCTTCAAAGCTAAGCAGGGATCCAATTGTTCAATCATTTACTAGAAGCATAATACAAAGAAGTTTCAAACTAACCTGGGTGGGCAAAGCAAAACTTGAATGAATCGATTAAAGGCAGAAGCCAACACCACAGGAAGCTCCACAATTTCAGAAGCAGTAAAATAACGGAATCGAGCAGTAATTGGAAATTAAATACACCTTTCAACTTCGGAACAAACCTTACAGCTCCATCAAGCTCCGAAATTCCCAGAAATATATGGAACATAAAAATAAAAATGCGAGACTGAAATTCAGCTTCATCATTTTCGAAATCCAAATCCAGTAGAGAGGTTGGACGTTTTTGGGTTGAATGAGGTCTAAGGATTTGATGGGTCGTTGTTTTTAGCTTAAGGGTCAACCATGAAAATGGCTCTTGAAAAGAAAGAGAGGGAAGAGAAGGAGTCCCAAAATCTTTTTTTTTTTTGTGTGTATTTTTCGTTGTCCATCCGTTATTCAATGTCTTCTCTTTTTTATTATATTGTGTGTGTATTTATAATGATGGGGTGGGGAGTAGTTTTGGGGGAAAAATATTTTGGGGAAGGTTTTGGGGAGGAAATATTTTGGGGAAGGTTTTGGGGGGAAAATATTTTAGGCTTTTCAAATGTTTGGCCAATTTGAATTTAAGACCAAGCCTTTTCACTTTCCTCTTCTTTTTGTTGTTCTTTTCTTTCTTTAATTAATAAAAAGCCTAAACTATATTCTTAAATTAATTCAAATTATAAAATTAAGTTATTATCTAACTATGTAAAAATTTTCATTTTTTTTGTTATTTTTGATTAATAGCACAATTAGCTCAATGTAATTAATTTCTAAATGCAAATTAAACCTAAGGTGGCATGAAATTAAAATGTGATATTTTTTATGGTTTTTTCTATTATTTTTAAAAATGTTAAAAATGCATGCCATGCAACTAAATAAAGAAAAATACCTAAAAATCAATTAAAATTATTTTCGTCTATTTTTAGGAGTTATTTTCATGTAGGGCAAAAATCACGTGCTCACAGCTGCCCCTCTTTGCTCGGGAACACGAAGAGTTTTCGTGCAAAGACAAAGTGAGCGGATACGAGCGATTTTT
>MU765340.1:52279-86867 GCA_026770625.1 Nicotiana glauca | reverse complement strand
GACCCGCCCCGAACTTGTCCGACCCCCATGAAACCAAAACGACTCCGTTTTTCCCCCCGCCAATTGACCTGAACCGTTGGTGTCGTTCAATCCAACAGTTCATGTTAATTAGCCCGATTTTAATATATCAAACCCCTCTCAGAAACCCCCTACCCCGTCACTCATCTCTCACAACCCCTCAGGACCTCATATAACGCCACCGCCTGCCGCCACGCCGGAAATTGCCTACGGCAACGGGCGGCGTCCAAACACCACCAAATTTACACCCCAGACTCCCCTCACCCTCCTCTTTCCAAATCCATGAATACTTTTCCTCGAATATCCCTCTATCTTCTCGAATTTTAGATCAGAGATTTAACCTCAAATCCTAAATTTGGCCCGAATCTAGAGATTGTTAAAATTCCAAGCTAAATTTGATGTTACTCGTGTGTTCTTGATAAGAACACACGATTAATATCAAACTTGGCTGGAAATTTAGAAGAATCGAGGGCTTTTTCCATTTTTTAACCGTCAGAGATTGATTCAAGGTATTTCTTTTCTTTTTCTGTTCTTAATTTTATTTTTCCATCTTCATCTATTCTACTCCTCCTCCTGATTCTTTTTTTTTTTTTGAGTTGCAGTATACCTTTGTCTAATTAGGATATTTAGTTTAAATAATTAACTTAATGTAGATTTTATCAGTCAATTAGTATAGATTTTTCAGTAAATGTGATATTGTGTTGATAAGACTTGATTAAGTATAAGTTTAATTCAAGTGGTCACCTAATTAAGAAGTTTCCAGTGGATGGTAGGGTAGAAATGGCATTAGTGGATTAATTAACAGTACTGAACTAGTGGACAATCAAGAAATTGAAAAGTGAATTGATAATGGAGAATGTATTAACAGGAATGCCTATATAAGGCTGAATTTGAGAGATTTAAAAGGAGATGAAGAAAAAATCCTAGACAGCTAAAGAAAGTTTGAGAAGAAGAGAGATTTTGAAAATACTAAAAATATAGAGAGACAATTAAAAAAAATCAGTAGACTGGTACTCTGAAATACAGCTGAAACTCTTCTGAAAATACTGTTCTATTAAAATTGCATCTCAAAGTGTTCTCTGAATCGTTTTCTGTTCCATTTGGGTTTGATATAAATTGAAGTTGAATTTTTAAAACTGGTTTGGATTCTGCTGGGATTCGAGTGTGTTGTGAGGGCTGATTTGCTGAAACTGTTGTCCTGTTCCTGCTGTTGTTTCCTCATTTCTCTTTTCCTTTTTACAATCTCCAGGTACATATCCCTTGACTATACTAGTTGAAGTAAAAGTTTGAAGTATGAAATGAAAAATGGAGTTCAAAGTATAGCATCAACTTATCTGTTTACAATTCAATTATATCTTCTGCATTATATTATGTCTTATTTCCAAATTCACAGTATTTCCTAGTTAGTTTCTGGTTCTAATAGTTGAATTCTTGCCGTTGTATTTAATTTTGGACTGTTGGAAATATGGACATAACTTAATTGACAGCATGTGAAGTTTTTTTTAGAATTATTCAAAAGTTTTTTTTTAGATGTTATAGCTATGATCTTAATCTGTTTCGTATGACATAGCTTTGTGATTGGATGAATGGTGATAATTGCCTTGGATATATTGTAACTGTGAATCATGAGGAAGTAGTAGTATGAACGGGCCATCAGTGTCCTGCAATTGATCTTTTCTTTAATTGGAAATCTGTGACTATATCATTAGATGGACGAGTAATAGTTATGTGTGTTATAGAATTCTATATGCTAGGATGAAAAGAGGTAACGTTTAATTTATTTGTGTAATGGGAAGTATTCGAAATAAATGTAGGTTTCTTGTTGCTAAGTGTTAAAATCATTGCCCATAGTTAAATATGTGATCAATTTCATACAAAATATTAATGGGTTTGGAAATGCAATTGACCACATGTTAACTTTTTGCAAAGTGAACGTTTATATTTCTTCAATGAATATTGACCTTTAAATAATCTATAATACAAGGTGGAATCACATAGATTATGGGAGAATGAGAACTAGTGTACTAAAGTGATCTATTCCTGAAACAGAATTAATGCTCGTGCTACACCTGTCAAAGTTGGATTAGTCTACCATTTTACATAACCCTTTAGCTAAATGTGCTCATCTAAAATAATTTGAGGTGTGCCGTGACAAATAAAATCTCCAATTGCAGGGCCCTCGTGTAATTAATCTTGTTTATCCTTAGAAATCGAGGCGTGCTGTTTTAGCAAATTCCATGGCCCTCGCAAAGCTCAAACGCGTAGTTGCTTTAGGTGCGTATTTTAATAATCTACCTTCCTAAACTCGGGTGCACATTTATGTGACCCAAATCCAAATCTCAATGATTTTATAATATGTCAAAAACCGCGGGTGCATTTATGTGACATAGTTCGAGACGTGTTTTAATAACGTTGCAATTTTCTCTAAACAAAAAAATAAATAAAAGCGGTTAAAACTAAATTTTGCACATAGGTCCATAATTGTTTAAAAGCAGATAATTAAGCCGAATATAACAGTTGAGCGACCGTTCTAGAACCACGAAACTCGAGAATGCCTAACACCTTCTCTCGGGTTAATATAATTCCTTACCCGGATTTCTGATTCACGGACTGTTAAACAGAGTCAATCCTTTCCTCGATTCGGGATTTGAACTGGTGACTTAGGACACCATAAATCTCCCAAGTGGCGACTCCAATTTCTAATTTCATAATCTCGTTTCGATTGTCACTTTAAATTTGAAAAAACTCCATTTATTATACTCTTTACGATGTGTAGGAGAAAAATGAGGTGTGACAGCTCTGGCGACTCTATTGTGGATTATTAACCCAAAACCACTGGTTCAGGGTTAGAAATTTGAGCTTGGAATAATTGTTATATTGGCTTTGTTTATTATCTTATTTTTATTTACATATTTGGGCCTAATGTGCTAAATGTTGCTTTTTATCGCTTTGATATTATTGAATTGTATATAAATTGTTATGAAATCTTTCTTCTCTCTGAGTCTTCTAAATCATGGAGGAGTGTGCACTTCATGTGACTTCTCTTCTGTTAGAGTCTTTCCAATTTTAGAACGAGGTTCGGACAAGTTGCAAAGTCGGTGAAGCTTCTGTATTCTCGGTACGGTGCCCCTCCCCCCTCGGCTCGAGCTGTCCACTCGGGTAAGCCAGGTCTAGAACAATAAATCCATGTCTTTAAACCTATAATAACAAAGCCGCATGCCGGATCCCTAGTAGGAACGTTTGTCTGCATCACGTGCATTTGACCTTGGAGGCTCATCACAGGGTTTAGGTCTGTCTAGGACAGGTGTACCTAAAATGAAAAAGACCATCCTGATGCATCTTACTTGCTACTTGTGCATTTATATGTTTTGGATTTGCATGCTGATCGGCTTTTGAATAATGAAAAGAAAGAAAAAAAATCAATGTGAGGGAAATAATTACTCATTTTTTATAAATCAGTGTAAAAAAAAACTAGGCTCTGCCAACATTTTCTTTGTTCTTTTTGAAATTAATATAGTTGGTTTTATTTCGGTCAGATCCGGCAGAACTACGTAAGGTTGATTCTCACCGGATGTGGGATACGTAGGCAACCCACATCGGGTTCAACTATTTTTGAAATAAAAATACATAATCACAAAATTAGGGGTACATAACTGTCATAGTTTTGCCATAAATAGGGTGATGCCATTCTTGTTCAAAATAGCCAAATGTCCCCAGAAGGCTGTTTTTGCAATAACAGCCGCCTTTAGTCATTTTTCAAAAATTTTAGCCTGTTAGCAAACACAGCCTTTAGATCTTCTTCATCGAAGTGTTAAAAGGCCGTGTTGGCAAAACTGTATATTTTTTAAGTGAAACTTTTTGAGTCAAAACAAGTCTTGATTTTTCTTTTAAAATCACCCTAATAAATGTGCAGGATGAGCACACATGAAAATAAACCTTTTTCAGCTCTTAAAGAGATCCCCTTGCAGCCTCATATGTGGTGGAACGATTTGGGGAAAGACAATAGAGAAATTGTGGTCAAAGTTTTGGGTGGCCTTATCGGACTTTTGAACATCAAGCCGAGATTGGACATGATTGAGGCCTTGATACCTTTTTGGGACCCCACCCTTAATGTGTTCTATTTTTCTGACTTCGAGCTCACACCTACCCTAGAGGAAATTGCAGGTTATGCCGGACTCAGTGGAAATCTTAGAAGTCTTTACCCTGTATCACCAAGGCCCGTATCTCCGCACAAACTTCTCGACATGTTGAGTGTTAGCCGAGACATTCAGGATGGGAATTTGTCTAAAGGATGTTGCACTTTCCAGTTCTTATATCATCGCTATGCTAACCCCAAAGGCCTCGAAGCACCGAACACTGGTTTGACTCATACCAAAAATAAAGACAAATGGGAGGCAAGGCGAGGTTTAGTTTTCATAGTAGCATTCTTGGGTACTACAATTTGTCCACAGGGACGACGGAAACATAGAACTAGGCCTCGTGGGAATGGTTGATGTTGCAATCAAGAGAGCCAATGGTACCTTGATTCCCCTAATTTTGTCTGGGATTTATCGAGCTTTGACCATTTGTCAAGAAGGAAGAGATCTCCTTGCAGCCTCATATGTGGTGGAACGATTTGGGGAAAGACAATAGAGAAACTGTGGTCAAAGTTTTGGGTGGCCTTATCGGACTTTTGAACATCAAGCCGAGATTGGACATGATTGAGGCCTTGATACCTTTTTGAGACCCCACCCTTAATGTGTTCTATTTTTCTGACTTCGAGCTCACACCTACCCTAGAGGAAATTGCAGGTTATGCCGGACTCAGTGGAAATCTTAGAAGTCTTTACCCTGTATCACCAAGGCCCGTATCTCCGCACAAACTTCTCGACATGTTGAGTGTTAGCCGAGACATTCAGGATGGGAATTTGTCTAAAGGATGTTTCACTTTCCAGTTCTTATATCATCGCTATGCTAACCCCAAAGGCCTCGAAGCACCGAACACTGGTTTGACTCATACCAAAAATAAAGATAAATGGGAGGCAAGGCGAGGTTTAGTTTTCATAGTAGCATTCTTGGGTACTACAATTTGTCCACAGGGACGACGGAAACATAGAACTAGGCCTCGTGGGAATAGTTGATGTTGCAATCAAGAGAGCCAATGGTACCTTGATTCCCCTAATTTTGTCTGAGATTTATCGAGCTTTGACCATTTGTCAAGAAGGGGGAGGTTTTTTCTAAGGCTGCAATTTACTACTACAATTGTGGATACAGGAACATCTTTGCCACCGGGTTGGATACATGAACCATGGTCTGACCGGTTTGAAATGCATCGATGAATTTGAAAACCGAATGGAGGGTATTGTTTTTCCTGAAGGTATTAAGACTTGGGTTACACTCTTAAATTCTTTGACTGCTGATAAAATCGAGTGGGCATTCGGGTGGCTTCCTGTCACTGAAGCAATATACATGTCAGCTGAAGTGTGTTACCTTCTCCTTATGGGTATCCGGAGCATCCAACCATATGCTCCTCACAGAGTGCTACGTCAACTGGGCAGATTTCAAACCATTCCCCGCGATGAGGATTTCAGTAAACATGTCATAGAATTGGGTCCAAAGGACACGTTTCCAAAAGGAAGGGTTCGCCAAGTATGGAATCAATGCAGATTCCTGGAGCCTAAGACCATGGTTCGGGATTCAGCCAGAGGTGAAGTAGACCCCAAGTATGCCATTTGGTTTGGCAAAAGGTTTCAGATTCCTGAAAGACCTGCTAAAAGAGCTCATGTCCAACAATTCACTGATGACTCGCAAGAACAGTGGGGTTGGTTAGCAAAGAAAGAAAGATATAAGGCCAAAATAAGCAAGTTAGAAAGACAAATCAGGGACCTCAAGTTCAGCAGCAGTATCCAAGCAGCTGCAGGTGAAGGCAAAAAGAAAAGGCTAACTCAGGAAAACGAGGCTCTCCAAACCCAAATCCAGAAAATGAGAATAGATGTTAGAAATCCAAAAAGAAGCCGAGCGAATGAAAGACTCATAAGCGGTCTGAAAAAGAAAGCCCTCGAGTGTCAAGAAAACCTAGAAAAATCTGAAGCTAGTCTAGCAAAAATTCGGGTAAAATGGACAAAAAGGCAGAAGATCGGGCACGGTTTGTGCAACAAATGAAGAGGAACTATGAGGGGACCATCACTATCCTAAGAAGAAAGATAGCCACTCTTGAGAATGAGGCAGTCAAGCAGGCTAAGGATTTCAAAGCTAATAGGGAGCATTGTTATGATATTATGGCTCAGAATGAGGAAGAAGTACAACAGCTGCGAAATCAACATTTCCACGACACTCAGGTGTTAGAAGCCCGTAATCAGCAGGTCAGGCGTCTGCTTCAAGAGAAGGGTAGGATCATAGAGAGGATCAGTGCCACTGCCGATTATATTGTTATAAAGTGCCGAGCATGTGAGGATATGACCCGTACCACTTTCTTTGCAGTGGTGATGACATTTGTCCGACAAATCATGAGTGACTTAGAGAGGCTCCAAGGGGATCTTGCATATAGGCCTGTGGCGAGGCCGAATAATGCCTCGCGGGCCCCAGGAGTTTTCGAGGCATTAATGTATTCGTGATTGTTGAGTCTGTACTTTTTTGCTTTTGAAATCAGTCAGTTAAGATAGAGTCTATTAGTTCTTTGAGTCAGAATTTTCATCTTTTAGAGTCTGTTAGTTGCTTTTGAGTCTTGAGTTTTTTGAGTCATTGTAATCAAAGTATTTTCTTTTTATGAAAAATTAAAAAATCCCAAAATATTTTGTTATTTACATTGTTATCGCGCTAGAACTACGCACGGTTTGATTCATGTGAGGTCATGATACGTAGGCAGTCTCCATAAGATTCGACCACAACTAAAAGAAAGAAAAATAAAATAAAATAAAAAGGGATCAAACAAAGGAAGGTATGAGTGTCAATAAAAGAGAGATCATAACTAGGAAAAGCCAGGATGACACAAGCAACCAAGCAAATGCATAATAGAAAGGGTTAATTGCATCCTAATATGCGATTGTCTATCTGTTAAGCTCTAATGATTAACAAGTTTGTTTCTTATTCCCAGAATTCAAAGCAGTTGTTAGTTACTTAGCATACTGGAAACCCACTCATACCAAACCAGATCCAAAGGAGAAATAATCATGTCTAGTCCAGATAGAGAGGCAAGCGCCGAGGTAGAAGAGTTGGATGTGAATACAATGAAAGAAGAAATGTATAAACTAAAACAGCAGATGGCCGAGATGTATCGGGCTTGGACCAAGGGGCAACCTCCACCAGCCTATCATGCTAATCCTACCTTCATTCTGACACCGACACAGTCTCCGGAACATCCTACTTCTGATTTGTCTCCAAGTTTTCCCATCTAACAACACTACCAGGGAACCACTTCTCATACACCACAAGCTCCACCACCAAAACCAATTCCATACTATCCTCCTCCAATCACACCCGTTTTCATGGCATCTCCACCAGCCGCACTCCACACATCCTCTAGTGAGCCTATGTTCCCGGCCTAGGACAACCAATATTACCCCCCGCAGCCCACTTTCAAAGCTCCTGAACCCTACTCTTATACTCCACACTTCGACCTCCCGATAGGAGAGGAAAAACAATCCAAAAATCCTGAACAGGAGGAGATGTTCAGAAAAGTGAAAAGCCTAGAGCAGTCATTCAGAGATACGCGGGGATTGGGAGGTCAAGTGAGCGTAGCCTACAAGGGCCTATGTTTATTTCCAAACGTATAATTACCGGCGGGATTCAAGATGCCCAAGTTTGACTTGTACAATGGGCACGGTGACCGAGTGGCGCACTTAAGAGGGTTTTGCAGTAAGATGAGGGGAGCAAGAGGAAAAGATGAGTTATTAATGGCTTACTTCAGTCATAGTTTGAGTGGATCAGCATTGGAATGGTACACACGACAAGATCATGGAAGATGGTATACCTAGGATGATTTCGCGCAAGCATTTGCCTGCCACTTCCAATACAATCTTGAGATCATTCTGGACCGACTATCATTGACAAAGTTGGAGAAAAAGCACAGCGAAAGCTTCAGGGAGTATGGTTTCCGTTGGAGGGAACAAGCAGCAAGAGTGGACCCCCAAATGAAGGAAAGCGAGATGGTAGATTATTTTCTACAGGCTTTAGAACCAACATATTACGGACATCTGGTCTCGGCTGTTGGAAAATATTTCAACGAGGTGGTGAAAATGGGAGGAATGGTAGAGGAAGGCCTCAAGTCGAACAAGATCATGAGTTACTCGGCTATAAAGGCGACCACCCAGGCTATTCAGGGTAGCACAGGAGGAATCGGAAAAAAGAAGAGAGAGGACGTGGAAATGGCCGATTCGGGAAATTAGTTCGGACCGAGAGGATCATCTTACCATTACAATCAACCTTAACCCCACCAAACTTACCCTCACGCCCAATATAATCCACCTCAACACTACTATCCCCCACCAACACCGCACTTTTCTGTCCACCATGAGCAAGCATATAACCAACCTCCTATCCACGCGCAATGGCGTGCTCCTGTTCCTCAAGATGCTTATCCACCCCTATAAGCTTACCGAAACCCTCCTAGACCAGGTTTCCGGCCTAATCGAGCATTCAAGGATGAAAGATTACAGAAAAAGAAGACATTTACTCCATTGGGAGAATCATATACTAGTCTGTTCCACAGGCTAAGACAACTAGATATGCTAAGGCCAATAAAATCCAAATTGCCAAATCCTCCCCCAAAAAATTTGGACTATTCCGTAAGCTGTGAGTATTGTTCTGGTACTCCAGGTCATGAAATAAAGAAGTGCTGGCACTTGAAAAATGCTATCCAGGAGCTCATTGAATCTAACAAAATTGAAGTTCAGGCTCCTGAGGCACCCAACATCAATCGGAATCCAATGCCGGCTCATCAAGAGGCAAACATGATCGAGATAGTGCGTAAAGAGGGGGAGCTTAAGAAGCCATCACTTACCGTCATGATGATTCGGTCCAGTAAAGCCAAAACAGTTCAGCAGCCAGGTGGAGAGTCAGTGCTCACGTTGAGCAAGAGAAGTGTTGAGCCATCAGTGGAAGTTGAGAAGGGGAATTCAAATAAAGTTGAAGCCAAACCAGAAAGGATAAAAGTAGTTGTGCCAGGAGTGGCAAGCAGACCCGTTGTAATTGTGGAGGGTGCTCGTACAGATCTCATCGTTATCAAGCCGGTAATCCAGTTGCCGATAGTTGACAGCAAAGAAATTCCATGGAATTATGAACGGGTTATAGTAACTTATAAACAAAAGGAATTCAAGGAGGAAGTTTGCAAAGCCCAAGGGTTAACTCGCTCGGGAAGGTGTTTTGCTCCCGCAGAGTTGAGAAAAGCTAAAGATAATTTAGCATCAGTGAAGAAAGTCGTGACTGAGGAGGAGGCAGAGGAGTTCCTGAAGAAGATGAAAATGCAGGATTATTCTACTATAGAGCAACTGAGGAAGACACCAGCTCAGATTTCAACACTCTCATTATTAATTCATTCAGATGAACATCGTCAGGCATTAATGAAGATCTTGAACGAGGCCCATGTTCCTGATAAGATCTTAGTAAACCACTTGGAAAAGATATCAAATAAGATATTTGAGGTGAACATGGTTACTTTTGCCGATGATGAGTTACCGGAAGAAGGTACCGAGCATAATAGGGCCCTTTATCTTACAGTGAAGTGCGAAGAATCTGTGGTTACTCGAGTTTTGATAGACAATGAATCTAGTGCAAACAATTTCCCTCTCTCCACATTGAAAAAATTGAAAGTGGATAATGATATAATCCACAAAAATAGTATTTACGTTCGGGGGTTTGATGGCGGAGGCAAAGATTCGGTCGGGGATATAGTGTTGGAGCCGACGATAGGGCCCGTGGAGTTTACTATGGAATTCCAAGTGTTGGATGTGGCAATCTCTTACAACCTTTTGTTGGGGCAACCTTGTATTCATTCCTCCAAAGAAGTTCCATCTACTCTGCATCAGATTGTTAAATTTGAATTGGACCTATAAGAAATTGTGGTGCATGGTGAGGATAATCTGCGCTCCCAGAGAGACGCCATTGTACCGTTCATCGAAGTAGAAGAAGACAAGGGGTTGTGTGTCTACCAAGTTTTTGACACAGTGTTGGTTGAGAAAATTTCGAAGGGGAAATACATTCTGAATCCAAAGATAACCTCTGCATCCGTCATGGTAGCCTATGAAATGTTGAGGAATGGTTTTGTTCCTGGGAAAGGTTTGGGTTAATCTCTTCAAGGCATTATACAGCCGGTATCCCTCCCTGAAAACTTGGGAATATTCGGTCTGGGATTCAAGCCCACAACCGTAGATATCAGAAGAGCTAGGAAGTTGAAACAGAGGGCATGGGTCCTTCCAAAGCCGGTCCCACGCCTCTCCAGATCATTTATCAAGCCAAATACCAGAAGACGCCCAGTGACAACAATTCCCGGTCCTATGATCGATCTCGATAAAGAGTTGATAGAGAAGTTTGAGAATTTGTTCAATGGTGTGAACATGGTAGAAAGTGGAGAAGGTCCCAGTAATGCGGAAGTGCAATTTGTAGGGCCAGAAACAAAGTTCAATAATTGGAAGGCTACTCCTCTCCCCACTCGGAGGGAGTCTTGGTAATTCGCTCTGATTTTCCTTCATGTTTGTCTGGATTATTCTACGGTTGTAACCCAGATTTTATTTTTCAGTCTGTCTATGTGTGCAAACCTTGTTATCTTGTATCTTCCAATAAAAATGAAATTTCTCTTCTTCAATCATTCCTGATATTTTTATTTTTATTTTCTTCTTTTCTTTTCTTTTCTGTACTGTTCTTTTTACGCTGGTCCTAATGACATGGCATGCACGAGGAATCCTCAGCCCAATATAAAAAATCAATCTGAATCCGAAATAATAGTGCAGGAAGTCGATTGTGATGACGAGTCAGAATATGATGAGGATGAGGACTTCGAAGAGATTAGTAAGGTGCTAAGTCACTTCGAAGAAAAACCCAAACCCAACTTAAATGATACAAAAGCCATCAATCTAGGGGACACATATAATATCAAAGAAACTAAAATAAGCGTTCATCTTGAACAGAATATCAGGGAAGAGTTAATCAAAGCACTTATTGAATTCAAAGACATTTTTGCATGGTCATATGATGACATGCCAGGTTTAAGCACTGATTTAGTGGTTCACAAATTGCCCACTGACCCGGTATTTCCTCCCGTCAAGCAAAAATTGAGAAAATTCAAAATTGATATGAGTGTGAAGATTAAGGAAGAAATAACCAAGCAGTTTGATGCAAAGGTTATTCGGGTCACTGGATATCCTGATTGGTTGGCTAATGTTGTGCTAGTACCGAAGAAGGATGGAAAAATCAGAGTCTGCGTTGACTATCGCAATCTCAACAAAGCAAAACCAAAAGATAACTTCCCATTACCTAATATCTACATCTTGATTGACAATTGTGCAAAGCGTGATATTGGATATTTTATGGATCGCTATGCTGGATATCATCAGATTCTGATGGATGAAGAAGATGCAAAAAAGAGGGCATTCATCACACCGTGGGGAACTTATTGCTACACGGTAATGCCATTTGGTTTGAAGAATGGTGGGGCAACTAACATGAGGGCAATGACTACTGTGTTTTACGATATGATACAAAAGGAAATTGAGGTGTACGTGGATGATGTGATCATAAAGTCAAAGCAACAGGCCGACCACGTCGGAGATTTAAGGAAGTTTTTCCAAAGGCTTCACAAGTACAACCTCAAACTTAAGCTGCTAAGTGCGCATTTGGCATTCCATCCGGAAAGCTGTTGGAATTCATAGTCAGTCGGCGAGGAATTGAGTTGGACCTATCAAATATCAAAGCCATCCAAGAATTGCCACCCCCGAAGAACAAAACTGAAGTGATGAGTCTGTTAGGGAGGTTGAACTACATCAGCAGGTTTATTGCTCAGCTCACAACAACTTGTGAACCTATTTTCAAGTTGTTGAAGAAGGATGCTGCAGTCGAGTGGACTGAGGAGTGTTAAGAAAAATTTTATAAGATAAAGGGGTACTTGTCAAACCCACCCGTGCTGGTCCCACCAGAACCAGGGAGACCTTTGATTCTTTATTTAACGGTCCTGGAAAATTCATTTAGCTGCGTACTAGGGCCGCATGACATCACCGGCAGGAAGGAACAAGCCATCTACTATCTTAGCAAGAAGTTCACGGCTTATGAGGTTAAGTACACTCACCTAGAGAGGACATGTTGTGCCTTAACTTGGGTAGCACATAAATTGAAACATTATCTGTCGTCCTACACTACTTACCCCATTTCACGCTTGGATCCATTGAAGTATATATTTCAAAAGCCTATGCCCACAGGGAGACTTGCGAAGTGGCAGATATTACTCACGGAGTTTGACATCGTCTATGTGACGAGGACTGTAATGAAAGCCCAAGCAATGGCCGAGAACCCGATCGATGAAGAATACGACCCATTGGGGACTTATTTTCCTGATGAAGAGGTAATGCATATTGATGAGCTGGAATTAACTGAACAACCAGGTTGGAAACTCTTCTTCGATGGGGCTGCAAACATGAAAGGAGTCGAAATAGGGGCTGTGCTTATTTCTGAAACAGGACAGCACTATCATGTTATGGCTCAGCTTCGTTTCTATTGTACCAATAATATGGCTGAGTACGAGGCATGCATTTTGGGTTTAAGTTTAGCTGCAGACATGGATGTCCAGGAAGTCTTGGTCTTGGGGGACTCGGACCTCCTGGTACATCAAATTCAAGAAGAATGGGAAACACGGGATTTGAAACTCACACTGTACGGACAATGTTTGCATGATCTTTGTCAGCGGTTTCGATCAGTGGAGTTCAGGCATATCCCAAGGGTCCATAATGAGGTTGCCGATGATTTGGCTACCTTGGCCTCAATGTTACATCATCCGGACAAAGCTTATGTCGATCCTCAGCATATTCAAGTCCGTGATCAACATGCTTACTGTAATATGATAGAGGAAGAAATTGATGGCGAACCATGGTTTCATGATATCAAGGAGTACATCAGAATGGGGATATATCTGTTGCAAGCCACGGGGGATCAGAAGAGAACAATTTGACGGTTGGCGAGTGGATTTTTCTTCAGTGGAGGAGTTTTGTATAAAAGAACACCAGACCTTGGGTTTCTAAGATGCATAGATGCTAGACAAGGCATGGCTGTTATGACTGAAGTACATTCGGGAGTCTGCGGACCGCATATGAGCGGATATGTGTTGGCAAAGAAGATCCTCTGAGAAGGTTATTATTGGCTCACCATGGAGCGAGATTGTATCAGTTTTGTGCGCAAATGTCATCAATGCCAAATACACGGCGATTTGATTCATTCTCCACCATCACAGATAATGGTGCTAATCTTAACAGCAATTTGATGAAGTAAGTATGTCAACAGTTTAAGATTACGCATCGCAATTCCACCCCATATCATTCCAAGGCGAATGGAGCAGTCGAGGCAACCAACAAAAATATAAAGAAGATATTGAGGAAACTGGTAGAAGGTTCCAGGGAATGACATGAAAAGTTACCATTTGCACTGTTGGGTTATCGCACTACTATTTGTGCTTCAGTAGGTGCAACTCCTTACATGTTGGTATATGGCACTGAAGCAGTAATACCTGCGGAATTTGAAATCCCGTCCCTTCGGATTATCGCTGAGGCTGAGATTGATGAGACGAGTGGGTTAAAACCCATTTGGAGAAGTTGAGCTTGATTAATGAAAAAAGGTTTGCAGCACTATGTCATGGCCAGTTGTATCAGAAGAGAATGGCAAGAGCATACAACAAGAAGGTGCGTCCCTGAAAGTTTGAAGTGGGACAGCAAGTGTTGAAACATTTCCTTCCACATCAGGCTGAAGCGAAGGGCAAATTCGCTCTGAATTGGCAGGGGCCATTCATTGTGACCAGAGTATTGTCCAATGGTGCTTTATGTTTAACAGATATCGAAGGAAAATGCATAGACATGGCTATCAATTATGATGCAGTCAAGAGATATTATGTATGATTTCTTTGATATAATTGTTGATTGTTTGTACTTGGCATTGTTTCGAAGGTTGGAATGACGAAGGCAATTTGTTCTGCTATCTAAACACTTTACCCTTTGTTTTCCCTTTGAGCCTTCATACCCCTCTTTTGGAATCAATAACGAAAAGAAAGGAAAAAGAAAAAAGAAAAAAAAAAGAAAAAAGAAAAAAATATATATAATAATAAGTGAAATGAAAAACTGTAACAACAAGGAAAATCATATGAACTACGTTGGACCTGATTCCTTTAAGGATACATAGGAAGCCTCACAGCTCGGTCATAGTAAAACAAAAATCAAAAGATTCCCAAGCAAGAAACTAGGGCAGAAGTTGTGTTTGTGACGAGAAATTTGATTCCAAGAGTTGTAATTCTAACCCTGCTGAATTTGTTTTGAGCCTTTTGATACCCTTTTCTTTCCAACCATATTCAAGAACCCATATTGATGTCCAAAGAAAGACCTCCCGATCAGTCTTCAAGAGGTGCCAAGTCAAGCAAGTAAAGATGATTCATATCAGGGGCAACACTCCGATTTAAGAAAGAAAATGAAAAATGAGAGATTCTTATTGGTGAAAGCCCGCAAGGGTATTGTAAGGCGACGAAAGATGAGAGGAAGTAAAAATGAGAGAGTCTTAGTGGTGAAAACCCTCAAAGGGCACTATAAGGCGATGAAAGCTGAGAGAAATCCAAAAATGAGAGTCTTGTTGGTGAAAACCTTCACGGTCACCATAAGGCGACAAGGAATTGAGAAAGGGACAAATGAGATAAGGTTGACGGCAAAGATCCGTCAAGGCATCAAGCAGAACAAAGATGGTGATTCGGCAAAGAATTGGGTTGTGAAAATCTTGAGGCGCGAAGCAAGACAATTGGAAATTGATTCGGTTAATAGATCGGGTTGATTAATCCGAGATGCACAACATGATCATTAGGTTTGGTTATCCCATTCAGATAAGTCCTTTTCTTTTCTCAAACAGTCTTCTAAAGGAAGATTTTCTTTTTATTTTCTATCTTTTGAAATCATCGCATTTATTTTCTTTTGGCTTAGGCTTTTTCAATAATAGTTTATTTTTAACAAATAAGAAGGATTTTTAGAGTTTACTACCAGTTTCCAGTATGACGCAAAGCAAAGTGTGGATAGGACAGGCCAAAGATAATGTGATGGGACGTAAAAGTCATCATTGAAAGTCCAAATGATGGAATGGTTTAAGATTTCATGAAAAGATATGAGGTCAAATAAGAAGACTAGAAGTGGAAAGCAATAGTTGGGAAGTTTGTGGATAAGGAGTAGTCAAAAGGTCAAAAATTCTCGACCAAGTTCAAGGCAGTCGGACAAAATAGAGTATGGAAAGGAGAAAAGGGAAAACCATCCCCAGCAAGAGTATCACAACCAATCATCACACCCTAAACTGACCAGATTTTTCTCTGATTTGAAACAGGGACGGGAAATGTTGTTAATGGTGGGGAAACCTTCCGCAAAGAAAGAACAAGTACCAAACAAGTTTGATCGCATAAATTCTCAGGACCCTCCTGAAAAATGGGACTTAGTTAAACACAATCAAGATCTAGCATATGTCTTACCTCAAAAGGATATAAGTCAAAGTTTACATGTTTGAGATAGGTTTCAATGAGAAGTTTTCAGGACCCTCCTGGATAATGGTATCTAGATTTTAAATTGTTAAAGATATTTAGTAACATGATTCAAGTAACACTAGCTACCGAACTGGGGTAGAAAATTTCCTTTCATTTTTGTCTATTTTGTTGTCTTCAGGTGCCCATCTGAAGAACAGGGAAGACAACACAGGTTTTAGGAAAAACAGTAGAAGTATCAGAAGTCAGGCGTCCACCTGGAGAACAAGGAAAAGCAGTTGAAGATTCAGAAGTCAGGCGTCCACCTAGAGAATAAGGAAAATCAGTTGAAGATTCAGTAGTCAGGCATCCACCTAGAGAACAAGGAACAATATTTCAAGTTTCAGCAGTCAGGCATCCACCTGGAGAACAAGGGAGTACAATTCAAGTCTCAGTTTTTAAAGTTTTATTGATATTTGGTAATATGATATGCGCCCAGCTACCAAACTAGGGTAGAAAAATTTTCTTTGTTTTACCTATTTTGAAGTCAGGAGCCCACCTAGAGAGCAAGAGAATATCGTTGAAGTTTTGAAGTCAGGCACCCACCTGGAGAGCAAGGGAATACAGTTGAAGTTTTGAAGTCAGTCGCCCACTTGGAGAACAAAGCAGATCAAGCGTAGGTAATCAGGAGCCGACCTGGAGAATAAAGCAAATCAAGCGTCGGTAATCAGGAGCCCACCTGGAGAACAAAGCAAATCAAGTGTCGGTAATCAAGAACCCACCTGGAGAACAAAGCAAATCAAGTGTCGGTAATCAGGAGCCCACCTGGAGAACAAAGCAAATCAAGAGTCGGTAATCAGGAGTCCACCTGGAGAATGAAGCAAGAATACCTCAGAATAGAATACAAGTCAGCAAGGCAACAGGAATCACAAGATCAAGTTTGGGAATAAATATTTGTAATGCATAGATTATAGCTTAGTCTAGCTTCTTTATTTTGTCATGGTGTAATAAAGAGGTCAGTGAGCAATATCAGCAGCAGTAGCAACAGTTAAACCATAGTTTCATGGTAGTCCTAGCTACCGAAACTTTCTAAACTACATTGACTTGATTCCTTTATAGCCAAGGATATGTAGGAAACCTTTGAAGCAGAGATTCTGTCAAATCTTTCGAAAAATGCTTCCTACGTAGTATTTAAACAGGCAAAAATCGCTTGTATCTGCTCACTTTGTCTTTGCACGAAAACTCTTCGTGTTTACGAGCAAAGAAGGGCAGCTGTGAGCACGTGATTTTTGCCTCACATAAATTACTCCCAAAAAACTCAAAATAAAATAATTTTTCCTTCGTGTGCAATTTTGTGAATTTTCATGATATTTTCTGTTATTGTTTGCATTTATCTATGCATGATTATTATGTGTGAATTAATGAAAAAATACAATAAAAAATATATATATATGTTGCATTTGCATTTAGGATTTAATTAGATATTTTGGAATTAATTAATAATTAGGTGTTTTACAAAAATAAAAAATCAAAAAATATCGTACTTTGCATTTTTATATTTAATATCAAAATTCCGTAATTTTCTTTTAATGTGGTATTTAATTATTTGTGATAATTACTACTTAGAATTACTCAATATTTTTAAAGCTAATTTAGGGTTATATAATTTAATTTAGGATTTTATTTTTAATTTTGGAAAATAGTTTGGGACACAAATAGAAAAAGGAAAAGAATTAAATAGAAGAGGAAAATTTTGGGCCAAAGTCCCCAACCCAAATAAATTACCCGTCCAAAAAACCTTACCCACAACCCAAGCCCGACCCGCCCCGAACTTGTCTGACCCCCATGAAACCAAAACGACTCTATTTTTTCCCCCGTCAATTGATCTGAACCATTGGTATCGTTCAATCCAACGGTTCATGTTAATTAGCCCGATTTTAATATACCAAACCCCACTCAGAAAGCCTCTACCCCGTCACTCATTTCTCACAACCCCTCAGGCCCTCATATAATGCCACCGCCGGCCGCCACGCCGGAAATCGCCTACGGTGGCAGGCGGCTTCCAAACACCACCAAATTTATACCCCGGACTCCCCTGACCCTCCTCTTTTGAAATCCATGAATACTTTCCCTCGAATATCCCTCTATCTTCTCAAATTTTAGATTAGAGATTTAACCCTAAATCCTAAATTTTGCCCGAATCAAGAGGTTGTTAAAATTCCAAACCAAATTTGATGTTACTCGTGTGTTCTTGATAAGAACACACGATTAATATCAAACTTGGCTGGAAATTTAGAATAATCGAGGGCTTTTTCCATTTTTTAATCGTCAGAGATTGATTCAAGGTATTTCTTTTCTTTTTATATTCTTAATTTTGTTTTTCCATCTTCATCTATTCTACTCCTCCTCCTGATTCTTTTTATTTTTTTAGAGTTGCAGTATATCTTTGTCTAATTAGGATATTTAGTTTGAATAATTAACTTAATGTAGATTTTATCAGTCAACTAGTATAGATTTTTTAGTAAATGTGACATTGTGTTGATAAGAATCGATTATGTATAAGTTTAATTCAAGTGGTCATCTAATTAAGAAGATTCTAGTGTATGGTAGGGTAGAAATGGCATTATTGGATTTATTAACAGCACTGAACTAGTGGACAATTAAAAAATTAAAAAGTGAATTGATAATGGAGAATGCATTAACAGGAATGTCTGTATAAGGGCTGAATTTGAGAGGTTTAAAAGGAGACGAAGAAAAAATCCGAGAGAGCTAAAGAAAGTTTGAGAAGAAGAGAGAATAAAGAGAGATTTTGAAAATAATGAACATACAGAGAGACAATTAAAAAAAATCAGTAGGCTGGTACTCTGAAATACAGCTGAAACTCTTCTGAAAATACTGTTCTATTAAAATTGCATCTCAAAGTATTCTCTGAATCGTTTTCTATTCCATTTGGGTTTGATATAAATTGAAGTTGAATTTTTGAAACTGGTTTGGATTCTGTTGGGATTCGAGTGTGTTGTGAGGGCTGATTTGCTGAAACTATTGTCTTGTTCCTGCTTCTGTTTTCTCATTTCTCTTTTTCCTTTTTGCAATCTCCAGGTACATATCCCTGGACTATACAAGTTGAAGTAAAAGTTTGAAGTATGAAATGAAAAATGGAGTTCAAAGTATGGCATCAACTTATCTGTTTACAATTCAATTATATCTTCTACATTATATTGTGTCTTATTTCCAGATTCACTGTATTTCTTAGTTATTTTCTGGTTCTAATAGTTGAATTCTTGCCGTTGTATTTAATTTTGGACTGTTGGAAATATGGACATAACTTAATTGATAGCATGTGAAGTTTTTTTTAGAATTATTCAAAAGTTTTTTTTGGATGTTATAGCTATGATCTTGATCCGTTTCGTATGACATAGCTTTGTGATTGGATGAATGATGATAATTTCCTTGGATCTGTTGTAACTGTGAATCAATTTGAGGAAGTAGTAGTATGAACGGGCCATCAGTGTCCTGCAATGGATCTTTGCTTTAATTGGAAATCTGTGACTATATCATTAGATGGACGAGTACTAGTTATGTGTGTTATAGAAATCTATATGCTAGGATGGAAAGAGGTAACGTTTAATTTATTTGTGTAATGGGAAGTATTCGAACTAAATGTAGGTTTCTTGTTGTTAAGTGTTAAAATCGTTGCCCATAGTTAAATATGTGATCAATTTCATACAAAATATTAATGGGTTTGGAAATGCAATTGACCACATGTTAACTTTTTGCAAAGTGAACGTTTATATTTCTTCAATGAATATTGACCTTTAAATAATCTATAATACAAGGTGGAATCACATAGATTATGGGAGAATGATAACCAGTGTACTAAAGTGACCCATTCCTGAAACAGAATTAATGCTCGTGCTACACCTGTCAAAGTTGGATTAGTCTACCATTTTACATAACCCTTTAGCTAAATGTCCTCATTTAAAATAACTTGAGGCGTGTCGTGCCAATTAAAATCTTCAAATTGCAGGGCCCTCGTGTAATTAATCTTGTTTATCCTTAGAAACCGAGGCGTGCTGTTTTAGCGAATTCCATGGCCCTCGCAAAGCGCAAACGCGTAGTTGCTTTAGGCGCGTATTTTAATAATCTACCTTCCTAAACTCGGGTGCACATTTATGTGACCCAAATCCAAATCTCAATGATGTTATAATATGTCAAAAATCGCGGGTGCATTTATATGACGTGGTTCGAGACGTATTTTAATAACGTTGCAATTTTCTCTAAACAAAAAAAATGAATAAAAGCAGTTAAAACTAAAATTTGCACATAGGTCAATAATTGTTTAAAAGCAGATAATTAAGCCGAATATAATAGTTGAGGGACCGTACTAGAACCACAGAACTCGGGAATGCCTAACACCTTCTCCCGGGTTAACAGAATTTCTTACCCAGATTTCTGGTTCGCGGACTGTTAAACAGAGTCAATCCTTTCCTCGATTCGGGATTTGAACTGGTGACTTGGGACACCATAAATCTCCCAAGTGGCGACTCTGATTTCTAATTTAATAATCCCCTTTTCGATTGTCACTTTAAATTGGATAAAACTTCCTTTATTATACTTCTTACGGGATGTAGGAGAAAAAGTAGGTGTGACATGCATGTGTCTATTACACCTACAAACATAGATACCTACTATCTCTAGTTCAAACAATATATGTTCAAACTTTGGCACAAAAGGAGAAGTAAATGCAATATTCTATAAGAAAGGTGGAAAATTATTCTGCTTATTATATTTTCACATACTACTTACAAAATAGAGGAGCAAGACAAAGCAAATCGAAATGCACTTTCATATGCGGCCTGTTTGGCCAAGCTTTTTTGGGCCAAAAATATTTTTGGCCAAATATCGAGATATCTGACAGAGCTTTTAGAAGGAGAAAAATGTTTTTAAGGAGAAGTAGAAGTAGTTTTTGCGAAGAAGAAAAAAATAGTTTTTCTCTAAAAGCATTTTTTTAAGAAGCACTTTTGACAAAAATAGACTTAGAAGTAGTTTTTAATAGCTTGGTCAAACACTAATTATTGCTCAAAAGTACTTTTTCAACTAATTAATCAAACACAAACTGATTCTCACCAACAATATTATTTTTAAAAAGTACTTTGAAAAGACCACTTTTAAATTAAAATAAGCTGATTTTAGAAGCTTAACCAAATAGGCTAGCAGTACTAATCCTTTTCCCCCCAAATTTTGGTTTACAGTGGCGTTGGAGTTAATTAATACTGCTCTAAGAGTTATAGCTTCTATTATAGTAACAATTATTGCATTAGAAATCTTGTACATAGAAAACAGATGAATTGAACTTCAAACAAGTAATTTTATAAATTTCACAAATTTTAATATCAGATATTTGGAAGAAAACAATTTTAAAAAATAGTTAAGCGGTGCGGGGCGGTGCGAGTTTATGCGGTGCGAGGCAAGGCGGGTTAAAAATAATAAATTATGCTATGCGGGCGGGGCGGGTTGAAGGCTTCACGGGTTTACGCGGGTTTGCCCCGCAACCGCACCGCACTGTTTGTCATTCTTACTCAAGCCCCTTATGGCTACACTAATTGTGGATGTTGCTCAATGAGAAGGAGAATCCTCAATTTACAAAAGTACAAAAGGGACTACCCAAATATGAGAGATTTATGTTTTATTCTAAAAGTAGAAAAACTCAATTCTAGTAAATATGTTGTCCTTTCTTTATAGAGATAGAAAATTCAAATATGATAAAAAAATGAGAACAAACACTTAACTTAAAGATTTTCTGTCGACTAGAACGTAGAGTGCAAGAAGGGATATTTTGTATATAGAGTCTGAAAAATTTTATTTTATGTCTTATACAACTGATACTAGTTGTATGAGGTAACTTTTGTCTCACAGATTTCAGTGGACCCAGAAGAATAAAATTGGGGTCCACAAATTTATGAGACAAAAAAAAGCCTTATACAACTAGTATCAATAGTATGAGACACAAAATAAAACTTCTCATAAGGTCTAAATCTGCAACTTGCAAAATTATTTTCATCCACAGTAGGTCTGAACTGTAAAGACTTTTCACATATTTGGGAACTGCAACGTGTGCAAGTGTAAGATACCTATAGTTATTGCAGGAAAGGCACCAGCGTCATATATCTGGTAATGTGCCATTGTTGAAATATTTTTTAACCCAAAGCTGATAGCTCCTCGCACGGATCTACGACTATTAGAGATCCAAACGATTTGTAAGGGACAGGCAAACCTTGGGGTCTTTTATTTCCTATTTTTTCTAGATGAGTATCTGTCTGGTCAATTAATACTATTACGTTGAAAGTTTAACATTGTACTTGAATACGTATGGACTTCAATCTAGTTGCCGATTTATTAGAAAAAACTTACGGGTCGTTTGAATTATTTGACTACGACAGCAAATTGACACAGCAGGACGATCATTTCTGCCTTTGAAGTCAGAATCTGTGTAGCTTTAGCATCTCAAAAATATAAACATGACACATGTATACACAGCAGCACAAATTTCGTGTTGGATTTTGTTATTAATAACAAAAAGGTGTGACCAGAAAATGGTAAGAAAAGAAATGGAGGGAAGTGAAATTTTGAATTAGTTCACTTTACTAATGTACTTTATCCCTCATTAGTAGAAGGAAATAAAATCTTTGTGTATATATATAGAGAAGCTCATCTTTTAGCTATTAAAAAGTTAAGAAAGAGGCAAGCCTCGCGCCGTCGTTGTCGACTTCGACTTCGGCTTCGGCTTCGGATTTGGTCATTGATTGATTAATTTTTTTGGACAAAATTCTTTTCAAATATTAATTAGTTAATTAAATCAATTAACGAAAATTCAATTCGGAATAACCTGCGACCCGGTCCGATCCTGTCCGTTTTCTTTCCCGAATTATCTTAAATCCATTTGTTTTTCCCGCAATATTTCCCCACATGAAGGTTGCAAACCTTTTTAGAAACAGTGCCAAATGGACTATAAATATTCCTTCAAATCCATAATATTTACTTATGAAATTTTCTAATCTTCTTCTTCTTCTTCTGCACATAAAAATTCTAGTCTGTTTTACAGCCTTCGAGTGGTTCGTTGTTCATCGGCGTTTTTGGTACCAACACTCCGGTAAGTTAAATCGTTCTATCCTGGGAGTATATATTCCAGAACCTCGGGTACTTGAGGGGAATAATTTTCTTAATGACACACTGTGTATTTAGTGGGCTCGATTTATTCATATACTATTTTCATAATTTATTTTGACGTTCTAGTTCTACTAACTTTCTGTTTCTGTTTTTCAAAAAGTTAATTGTTTTATTGATTTTACAGCAATACAATTTTACTAACAATCTTAAGAAAATTCATTTTATTATATTCTGTATTCTGTTTTATGGAGATTAAAACCTGTGTGGTTTTCTACTCCGTCTGAATTTTATTATTTTGATTTAAGATATAAAAACTTCATCAGAGTATTGAAATTCAGAAAACGATTTGAAGAACATAAAAACTTCATCGTTTTCTGTGAAACAGTATGTAAAAACTTCAGTTTTTTACGTATTGTTTACTGATTATAGTATTGTTTACTATTCTGATTTTGCCATTAGTTGAACTCTTCTGTTGTTGACAGTGAAACTAGCAATTGATAATGAAAATCCTTCTGTGACTGTTGCTGCAACGACGATAGCCTCGTCAAGCCGCATTGTTGTTCCTCCGGTCGAGAAACTGGGGAAATTTCCTTCAGCCAACTTCAAAGGATGGCAGCAAAGGGTTTTCTTCTAGCTTACTATCCTTGGTATGCAGAAATTCATTAGTGAAGAGCCTCCACTGCCTGTTGCGGACATGCTGGACAATGAGGAGTTCATGATTGTTGAGGCGTAGAAGCAGGCAGATTTTCTTTGCAAAGGCTATATCTTAAGTACTTTAGAGGATGACTTATACAATGTGTACAGTGCGATGAATATTATGAAAGAATTATAGGACGCACTTGAGAAGAAAAACAAGACGGAAGATGCATGCTTGAACAAGTTCGTAGTTGTCAAGTTTGTAGACTATAAAATGATAGGCAGCAAAATTGTGGGAACCCAAGTTTAGGATATTCAACTTAGTTTTTACGAACTTTTTGCTGAAGGTATGGTCGTGAATAAAGCATTTCAAATGGCTGCAATGATTGTAAAATTGCCTCCTTCGTGGAGAGATTTCAAGAACTATCTTAAGCACAAGCACAAAGAAATGAAGTTGGAAGATCTTGTGATACGTCTAAAGATTGAAGAAGACAACAAAACAACCAAGAATAAGTCTCATGGAAATCCAACGATCATGAGAGCTAATATCGTTGAGGATACTGCTCCAAAAAGTAAGAAGAGGAAGAGGTCTTCTGGACTGACTAAGGAGCAGAATAAAAAGAAATTCAAGGGCAACTGCTACAATTATGGAAGAGTTGGTCACAAAGCCCCTGTTTATCGTCGCCCAAAAAAGGATAAGAAGAAGGGACAAGCCAACATAGTGGAGAAGAATGATGACATTGATGATCTTTGTGCAATGCTTTTGGAATGCAACGTAGTTGGAAATCCGAAGGAGTAGTGGAATGACTTTGGAGCCACTCGACATGTTTGTGCTATCAAAGAAGCATTTGCGACTTACTCTACTACTGGGCCTGAAGAAGAAATTTCCATGGGAAATTATGCAACAGCCAAATTGAAGGTTATGGAAGATATTCCTAAAGATAACTTCCGGCAAGGAGTTAATGCTCAACAACGTTATTCATGTTCCTACTATTAGGAAGAATTTAGTTTATACTTCTTTACGTGTGAAGAATGGATTCAAATGTGTATTTATTTTTGATAAAGTTGTTGTAAGCAAGAATGAAATGTATGTTGGAAAAGGCTATCTCACGGAGGGCCTTTTCATACTCAATGTAATGGTTGTTGACGGTATGAATAAAATTTCAGCTTCTTCTTATTTATTGCAGTCAAATGATTTATGGCACATTCATTTTGGACATGTCAATTATAAAACCTAACGGAAGTTAATTAATTTAGAAGTATTGCCTAAATTCGAGTGTAATAAATCGAAATGTCAAATATGTGTTGAATCTAAGCTTGTAAAACATCCTTATAACTCCGTTGAAAGGAATTCACATCCTTTAGACTTAATTCATACTGACATTTGCGATATGAAGTCGACACCATCTCGAGGTGGAAAAAAGTATTTTATTACTTTTATTGACGACTGCACTCAATATTGTTATGTTTACATGCTTAATAGTAAGGATGAAGCAATTGAAGAATTTAATCAATACAAAAATAAAGTGGAGAATCAATTGAATAAAAACATCAAAATAATTAGAAGTGATAGAGGTAGAGAATATGAATCTCCGTTTGCAGAAATATATTCGGAATATGGAATTCTCCATCAAACTATTGCACCATACACACCTCAATCCAACGGAATTCCAAAAAGAAAAAATCGGACATTAAAGGAAATGATAAATTCTTTATTAATAAGTTTCGGATTTCCGCAGAGTTTGTGGGAGGGGGGGGGGAAGTTATCCTTACAGCTAACCAAATACTCAACAGAGTACCCCACAACAAAATACAATCTATTCCATATGAAAAATAAAAATAAAGAAAACCCAAGTTGAAATATTTCAAAGTATGGGGGTATCTAGCAAAGGTAAAAGTTCCTTTACCTAAAAGGGTTAAAATCGGACCAAAACAGTAGATTGCATTTTTATTGGATATTCTACAAATAGTACAACATGTCGGTTTTTGGTTCATAAATCTGATAATCCTGAGATTCATGTTTGTACGGTAATGGAATCAGATAATGTTGAATTCTTTGAAAGTATCTATCCATATAAAACTGTATGCGAGTCGTTAAGTGAAAGACCTAAACGACCTCGGGAAGAACCAAAGGGAAATACTCCAAGTAGAAGATCCAAGGCGTAGCAGACGTCCAAGAATATCTACTTCCTTTGGACCAAATTTTGTGACATTCTTGCTTGAAAATAAGCCTCAAACTTTTAAAGCAGCTATGTCATCTTCTGATTCAGCTTTTTGGAAAGAGGCAGTCAATAGTGAGATTCAATCAATTTTGGATAACCATACATGAGAATTGGTTGATATTCCTCCGGTAAATAAGCCTTTAGGTTCAATATAGATCTTTAACCAAAAAATTAAAAATAATGACACTATTAACAAATATAAGGCAAGATTTGTTGTCAAAGGTTATAGACAAAATAAAGTCCTTGATTACTTTGACACTTGCTCGCTAGTAACAAAGATAACATCCATTAGGATGTTAGTGGCACTAGCGGCCGTTTATGGTCTTGAAATCCATCAAATGGATGTTAAAGCAGATTGCTTAAATGGAGAATTGGAGGAAGAGATTTACATGGAACTGTGAGCATGCGATTTTTGCCATATATGAAATACTCCTATAAAACCCCAAGAAAATAGGTTTTCTTTTAATTATTTGCCATTTAGGAATTTTTGTAGAATTTTCTTAATTATTTGCATTCTGTGCATGTTTAATTTTTATTTAAATCATAAAAAATACCAAAAAATATCATGCATTGCATTTAGGCTTTGTCTTTACACTTTTAGAATTAATCAATAATTATTTGTTTTACAGAAATTTGAAAAGCACAAATATAGTTCATCTTTGCATTTTTGTCTTTTAATTTCTAGTTTATTGATTTTTTCTCTTTTAATTAACAATTAAGGGATGTTATAATTTTTATAATTATTTAATTAGTTTAATTTTACATTTTAGATAATTTAGGATTTTAATTATGTGGATTTTAAAATTTAAAAAAAGAAAGAAAAAGAAAAGAAATTTGAAATAAAAGAAGAGGAATAAAAGAGAATTGGATTCTTCTGAAATTGGGCCATTTTTATACTTAAATTCGGCCTCAGATCCTATTCCAAAATATCCCACAACCCAAGCGCAAATCAACCCATACCCGGTCCACCCCGTCTTAATCTAAACGATACCATTTTGCATTAATCAATCCCATCCATTGATCACTTGAGATCTAATGGTTGGGAATTGGAGACCATCCCCATTTAAAAATATCTGAATGAAATCCCCCCCCCCCAAAACCTTTGAGTTCCCCCTCAATCCTTCGTCCTCTTCATCTCCAAACAAACCCTAACCACTATAAATCTAATCTCGGCGGTGCCCCCTAAATCACTTCCCTAAACACCTCCAAATTAACCCAAATCTTAACCAGATAATCCTTGTTCCCTCCTCTTTCCAAGCCCCCTAATATCATCTCTCAAATCTTCATAGGTTACTCTAATTTTCAAATCTAAGAAAAAGTGGAGAAAACCTAGTTTGCCTTTTTTCTTCCTTTTCTTTGTTATTGTTTGTTCAAGCCATTTTATACATGAACTTCGTGCCTTTGGCAAGAGAAATAGACCTATATCGAGTTTGCTTTCTTTTCAAAAACCGTCAGAATCCAGTCAGTCACTTCACCATCCACCTGAATCCCATAGCCTTGTGACATTCTCCAGCCAAGCTAGGGTCGGTATCATAACATTTAGCCACTATATATGTTTTCTCTGAAGAATCAGTTGCTCGTGTGATGATATCTACTCCAGCTCGGATCGTTTGAAATTAACACTCTCTGTGACGACCCGACCAGTCGTCTCATAAGTTACCGCCCCGTTTCCCCCATTTTCTGCTTCTTTATGCTTCATTATCAGTGTCTTGTGTGAACGAGTTGGTTTGGGTTGATTTTTTAAGGAAATGAGACACTTAGTCTCTTTAAGGAATGCTTGGTTTGGAAAAGTCAATCGGATGTTGACTTAAGAGTTAGATGGATGGGATATGGATTCCGATGATTCGGTTAGCTTCGGGGGATTATTTGTAACTTAGGAGTGTGATTGAAAGTGATTTTGGAGGTCCGATGTAGAATTAGGCTTGAACTGGCGAAGGTAGTATTTTAGCGTATTCTGGTTGATAAGTGAGATTTTGATCCGAGAGTTGGAATGGAATTACAAGAGTTGCAGTAGCTTCGTTAGGTGATTTGGTATGTGTGTGCAAACTTTTAGGTCATTCGGAGGTGATTTGGTTGGGTTTTTTATCGAATGTGTGTTTCGGTGTCGCGAAGATGTATAAGGATCTAAGACAACACTATTGGTGGCGGAGGATGAAGAGAGATATTGTGGAGTTTGTAGCTTGGTGTCTCAATTGTCAGCAGGTGAAATATGAGCATCAGAGACCGAGTGACTTGAATCAGCAGATGGTTATTCCTGAGTGGAAATGGTAGACAATCACTATGGATTTTGTTACCAGACTCCCTTGAACTTTGAAGAAATTTGATGCTATTTAGGTGATTGTAGACAGGCTGACCAAGTCCGCGCACTTCATTCCGATTTGTACTACTTATTCTTCAGAGCGGCTGGTAAAGATTTATATTTGGGAGATTGTTCGGTATCATGGTGTCCCAGTTTCCATCATATTAGATCGTGGCACTTAGTTTACCTCTCAGTTTTGGCAAGCTGTTCAGCGAGAGTTGGGTACTCAGGTACAGTTGAGCATAACCTTTCACCCTCAGACGGACGGATAGTCAGAGCGCACCATTCAGATATTAGAGGATATGTTATGTGCTTGTGTTATTGACTTCAGAGGGTCATGGGATCGGTTTCTACCGCTTGCAGAGTTTGCCTACAACAACAACTACCAGTCGAGCATTCATATGGCTCCGTATGAGGCTGTATATGGGAGGCGATGTAGATCTCTAGTTGGTTGGTTCGATCCCGATGAGGCTAGGCTATTGGGGACAAATTTGGTCCAGGATGCATTAGAGAAGGTGAAGGTGATTCAGGAGAGACTTCGTACAGCGCAGTCGAGACAGAAGAGTTATGCGAATAGGAAAGTTCAAGATGTATCCTATATGATTGGTGAGAAGGTCCTGCTGAAGGTTTCACTCACAAAGGGTGCTATGAGATTCGGAAAGAAAGGGAAATTCAGCTCGCGGTTCATTGGGCCTTTTGAGGTACTTAGGAGGATTGGGGAGGTGGCTTATGACCTTGCCACCCAGCTTGTCGAGCGTGCATCTAGTTTTTCATGTTTCTTTGCTTCGAAAGTATATTGGAGACCCGTCCCATGTTCTAGATTTCAGTACGGTTTAGTTGGAGGGTGATTTGACTTATGATGTAGAGCCAGGAGCCATTTTGGAGCGTCAGGTTTGAAATTTGAGGTCAAAGGATGTTGCTTCGATGAAGGTGCAGTGGAGAGGTCGGCCCGTGGAGGAGGCTACCTGGGAGACCAAGCGGGAGATGCGGAGAAGATACCCTCACCTATTTGAGGCTTCAAGTAAGTTTCTTGACTCGCTCGATGACGAGCATTTGTTTAAGTTGGGGAGGATGTGACGACCCGACCAGTCATCTCATGAGTTACCGCGCCGTTTTCTCCTATTTTCTGTTTCTTAATACTTCATTATCAATGTCTTGTGTGAACGAGTTTGTTTGGGTTGATTTTTGAAAGAAATGAGACACTTAGTCTATTTAAGGAAGGCTTAGTTTTAAAAAGTCAATCGGATATTGACTTATGAGTTAGAAGGCTCGGATATGGATTACGATGATTCAGTTAGCTTCAGGGGATGATTGTGACTTAGGAGTGTGATCAGAAGTGATTTTGGATGTCCGGCGTAGAATTAGGCTTGAATTGGCGAAGTTAGTATTTGGGCGAATTCTGGTTGGCAGGTGAGATTTTGATCCGAGGGTCGGAATGGAATTCCGAGAGTTGCAATAGCTTCATTAGGTGATTTGGGATGTGTGTGCAAAATTTCAGGTCATTCGGAGGTGATTTGGTTGGGTTTTTGATCGAATTCGTGTTTCGGAAGTTTTTAAAGAACTTAGGCTTGAATCCGATGTAATTTGATGGTTTTGGTGTTGTTTGAGGTGTTTTAATGATTGGAACAAGTTTTAATGATGTTATAGGAGGTGTTGTAGCTTTTGGTTGAGGTCCCGAGGGCCTCGGGGTGATTTTGGGTGGTTAACGAGAAGTTTTGGACTTGTGAAATTCAAAATTTGCTACTGCTTCTGGTATTTTCGCTTCTGTGGAATTGGGACCGCAGAAGCGGTGCCGCAGGAGTGAGGAGGAAGCCGCGGATGCGGAGTCGCAGGTGCGAAAGGGGAGTCGCAGGTACGAGTTTTGGGCTTGAAGCTATTTCTGCAGATGCTGGCAAGGAGCCACATCTGCGAAGCCGCAGATAAGGAATTTTTGGTCGTAGAAACGATCCCTGGGGTTTTACTAATTTCCGCAGAAGCGCAACCTTGGCCGCAGAAATGGTCCCGCAGAAGCGGGTATTGACCACAGGTGTGGTTTCGACTAGGCAGATGTATATATGCTTCTTCTTCGCGAATTTTGAAGGATTTGTTCATTTTTAACTCGGACTTGGAGAATTGTGGGCGATTTTGAAGAGGGTTTTCGAGGAGCTTCGATAAGGTAAGGATTTTTGGACTTAAAACACGATTTTATGGTGCAAATACATGGATTAGGGCTGAAAACTTAAGAAACTAATGGTCAAAAATGGTGGTTTAGGGCTTGAAACTTAAGAGAGCAAATATTGGGATTTGTGGGGTCATTTGGACTCCGATTTCGGTGTTCTTTATATATATAGACTCGTGGCGAGATAAGAAACCCGTTGATGTGAAAATTTCTGTGTTTTGTGAAGTGGGACCGAGGCTCGGGTTTTGCCAATTTCAGGATTTTTAATATTTTTTGATTGTTTTCGATTGGGTATTGTTCCTTTGGCATATTGTGACGTATTCCTTGTATTTTGGTCAGATTCGATGTGCGAGGAGGCCTATTTGAGAGGCAATGGCATAGCGAGCTAGAGTTTTGGCCGGCTTGAGGTGAGTAATGAATGTTAATGATGTCCTAAAGGTTTGAAACCACGGATTCGCACATCGTAGTGCTATATTGAGGCGAGACACGTGCTTGATGACGAGCGCAGGGTCGTTACTATTGGGGATTGTGACTTGGTCCATCCCGAGTGATGTTTTTACCGTGTATTTGATTGAAACTTACTCGATATCGTCATTATTTAGATAAATTGTCATATTTGGGCTTCGTGCCAATGGTTTGGACCCTTAATGGGTTGTTATTTCTGTTTCCTCACTATTTTGATCAAATACTTGGACTCAGCCTTATTGATAAAAATTGTTTTGCAAACTCAGCCACTTTTACTCAGATTTGAAACTTAAATGATATTTCTAACGATTTTTTGGGCAGAACTACTATTTTATTATTGTCGTGGGATTATGTGATTCTGGACTGAGTATGGGATCGGGCTGCGGGCCGCAGCAGTATTATATTGATATTGATATAAGGTCGAGGGCCTAGTTGATGCCACGAGATGGCTTGATATTGCGCTTGGGCAGTAAGGGGCCCCTCCCGGAGTTTGCACACCCCAGTGAGCACCGTCGACGATAAATAAATGGAGCGGGCTGCACGCCACAACGGGTACTAGAGAGTACCGTACTATGTGTTGCATTTCTTATTTGACTGTCATTTATTTGCTTACCTGTTGCAGCATTCCCATAATTTGTTTTCATTGGTTTACTGATTTTATGCTACTTGGTTTAAATTGCTGTATTTATAAATTACAATGTGTCTATCTAGGATTTCTTATTCTCAGCCTTTATTTATGTTTATTACTCACTGGGTTGGAGTACTCACATTACTCCCTGCACCTTGCGTGCAGATCCAGGTGCATCTGAGACTGTTGAGGACTTCCAGCTGGGCAGCACATATCCGGGAGCATCAATGTAGCTGCATGACGTTCGCAACCCCGATCTTCCCTTTATCTTATTGCTCCGTACTTCTTTAGAATGAGATGTAGTAGGTTTATACTCATGTATTAGAGGCTCAAACTTGTGACACCGGATTCTTCGGGCTAGTAGTAGTATTGTTAGTTGGGCTTCCGCATGTTTTAACTCTATTTTAGATTTCCAGTATTATGACTTAATAATTTATCTGTGCTAATTAATTATGAACTGTATAGACATGGTAAAATGGTTGTTGAATTGGATGGGCTTGCCTAGCAGTGTGTTGGGTGCCATCACGATCGGGGTTGTGGCCATGACAAGTTGGTATCAGAGCCTAGGGTACTTGGTCTCGCAAGTCATGAGCCGGTTTAGTAGAGTCTCGCGGATCGGTACGGATACGTCTGTATTTATCCTCGAGAGGCTATAGAAACTTTAGCAAAAAATTCACATTCTTGAACGTCTTGTCATGCGGCTTTGTTGAACTGACAACTAAACTTCTATTATTCTATTCTCTCACAGATGGTGAGGACACGAGCTACCGGACATGGCATACGACCACCAGTACCACCCACTGAGGGAACCAGAAGCTATGAACGCGATCGTGGTCGTGTCAGAGGCAGAGTAGCCGGGGTAGCACCTGCTGATCCACCAGTTGGCCCAGCTCAGGATCAGGCTCCAGCTGTTGACACTCCAGCAGCACCTGTTCAGGCACCAGTTGTGCCTATCATGATTCCGAGTCTTCAGGAGGCCTTGGCACAGATCTTATCAGTTTGCACTGGCCTGGCTCAGGCAGTTTCAGCCACCACAACAACAGCTACATCACAGGCCGGGGGAGGCAATCAGACCCCCGCTCAGCCAGTTGCACCAGTTCAGGACTTCGTGGTTCCAGCTATGCCAGATGACGAACAGCGTCATCTTGAGAGATTTGGTAGGCTACAGCTTCCGACATTCAGTGGTGCTGAGGGCGAGGATGCCCAGGGTTTTCTTGACAAGTGTCAGCGTATGCTCCGTACAGTAGGGATTCTTGAGTCGAGTTGTGTGGCATTTACTACCTTCCAGTTCTCGGGGGCTGCTTTTACTTGGTGGGAAGATTTTGAGAGGCGTAGGCCTGCTGGTGCAGCACCCCTTTCTTAGCAGTAGTTCTCTGCTCTATTCCTGGAGAAGTATATACCTCAGTCCCACAAAGAGGAGCTGCGTAGGCAGTTTGAGTGGTTGACTCATGGGGATATGACAGTGACTCAGTACGAGATAAGGTTTTCACAGTCCGCCTGTCATGCTATTTGTATGATTCCGTCTGATCGTGAGAGGATTAGGATATTTGTGGATGGCCTTAACTACCATGTCAGTATTCTGATGACTATAGAGAGATTTTTGGGTACTACATTTGAGGAGGTGGTGGATATCGCTCGTGAGATCGAGTCAGTTCACCTTAGATAGCGAGAGGAGAGAGAGGCTAAGAGGCCTCGAGGATCGGGCAGTTTTAGTGGTGCTCCGTCGAGGGGCCAGTTCCAGCATGGTAGAGGTCGTTCTTTCAGGTCTGCTCATTCAGCCCGCCCAGAGTATCATGGGGCATCTTCACACTGTGTTCATCATGGGTTCCAGCAGGGCCAGTCTTCACTCAGCGCCCTCCCAGCGCAGACTTCATCTTATGTCCCATCAGCTCAGGGTTCTTCTACGCCGAGTGCGTCTGCTAGTCACTCCGGTGCGATGGGTTCCCTTCAGTCCCAATCTCTAGCACCGGGTAGTTGTTATGAGTGCAGAGAGTTTGGTCACATGAGGAGGCAGTTCCCTCGACTTCGTGGCAGTCAGTCTCAGTAGAGGGATCAGCCCTCGACGTCTAATCCAGTTAGTTCACCACCCGCCCAGTCAGCTAGGGGTGGAGGTCAGGCAGCCAGGGGTCGCCCCAGAGGTAGAGATCGATGAAGCGGTGGCCAGGCTCATTTTTATGCTATGCCAGGAAGGACAGATGCCAGTGCTTCAGATGTTGTCATTACGGGTATTGTTTCACTCTACCTTAGAGATGTCTCTATATTATTTGATCCCGGTTCCACCTATTCATACGTGTCTTTATATTTTGCTCGTTATTTAGGTACGCCCTGGGAGTCTCTTTCTTTACCTGTTCATGTGTCTACCCCGATGGGCGATACTGTAGTTATAGACCGTGTGTACCGGTCGTGCGTTGTGATTATTGGAGGTCTGGAGACCCGAGTTGATCTATTGCTATTGAGGATGGTGGACTTTGATGTTATTTTGGACATGGATTGGTTATCTCCGTGTCATGCTATTCTAGATTGTTATGCTAAGACAGTCACTTTGGCTATGCGGGGTGTACCGCGAATCGAGTGGCGTGGTATGACTGATTATGTCCCTAGTATNACATCAACTTAGACTAACTCTCTGATTAACTATGCGGCAGGAATGCGGTCCACATATTGATTATGCGGTCGCATAATGGACCGCATTTTCAACTTCAATTTTGACAATTCTTTTGCTTCACTATGCGGCAGGAATGCGGTCCGCATAGCTGATCTGCGACCGCATTCTGGACTGCCTAAATGACAATTTTCTGGAAAATTGATTCTTTTGATTTTTAAAGGCTTAGATCACTACCAAGGGTTCGAACCGCGGCGAGCTTGANTGTCCCTAGTATAGTTATTTCTTTCTTGAAGGCCCAGCGTATGGTTGGGAAGGGTTGTCTTTCCTATTTGGCGTTTGTGAGGGATGTTGGAGCTGAGATTCCTAGCACTGATTCTGTTCCAGTTGTGAGGGATTTTCCCGATGTATTTTCTGCAGACCTATCGGGCATGCCACCGGACAGGGATATTGATTTTGGTATTGATCTGGTGTCAGGCATTCAGCACATTTCCATTCCGCGGCACCAGCAGAGTTAAAAGAATTGAAGGAGAAGCTTCAGGAACTCTTAGATAAGGGGTTCATTCTGTCACGCCCCAACCTCGAGGGACATGACCGGCGCTCGACCGGGTATCCCCAGTCAAGCGAACCTGGGTGCCTTTCCTAACCCACGAGCTACCCCTTATTTTCCTTATTCAATATTTCCAAGAACTAGACATATAATTAATTTAGAACACCTTTTTCAAAACATACGTACATAATAGTT
>MU765340.1:29909-44238 GCA_026770625.1 Nicotiana glauca | reverse complement strand
AAGACAAAGAGGACCCCGGATCAATAAGAGCATAACAATCAATGGCCTGAACAGACAAGATACCTGTAACAACATCTGGAGAAGCCTCAGCACTCTGGCGACCACTCAAAGCATAGAACCGGCTAGGTCCACCCCTACCGCAAGCTCCACCCCTGACTGCACCGCGCCCTGCTGGAGCTGGAGGATGCACTAATGATGTAGCAACTGAAGAACCAGATGACTGGGCAGATCCCCTACCCATACCCTGACTGGGCAGATCCCCTACACATTCATAACACATATTCGGAGTCGACACCACGAGTTACTAAGTTTTGAGACCAAAAATTATTTACGGGGCCTTACACATTTAGCCCAGTGTGTCACCATGGGGTGCGCCAGTTCTATTTGTAAAGAAGAAGGACGACACGATGAGAATGTGCATCAATTATAGGCAATTGAACAAAGTAACAGTGAAGAACAAGTATCCCTTACCTCGCATTGATGATTTATTTGACCAGCTTTAGGGAGCGAGGTTGTTTTCCAAGATTGATCTCCATTCGGGTTATCACCAGTTAAAGATCAAGGACTCAGATATTCATAAGACTACTTTCAGGACTTGATATGGTCACTATGAGTTTCTTTTCATGTCTTTCGGGCTAACCAATGCCCCAGCGGAGTTCATGCATTTGATGAACAGTGTATTTTGGCCTTATCTGGATTCGTTTGTTATCGTGTTCATTGATGATATCCTGGTATAATCGTGTAGTCGGGAGGAGCACGCGGAGCATTTGCGAGTGGTATTGCATAGATTGAGGGAGAAGAGGCTTTATGCAAAGTTCTCCAAGTTTGAGCTCTGGCTCGGTTTAGTGGCTTTCTTGGGACACGTGGTGTCCAGCGAGGGTATTCAGGTTGACCCGAAAAAGATAGAGGCGGTGCAGAGTTGGCCTAGACCGTCCTCCGCCATAGAGATTCGTATCTTACTTGGTTTAGTAGGTTATTATCGCCGGTTTGCTCTGGGTTTTTCCTCTATTGCATCGCCCTTGACCAAGTTGACTTAGAAGGGTGCTCTATTTGTATGGTCAGACGAGTGTGAGGAGAGCTTTCAGAAGCTCAAGACAGCTTTGACCACAGCTCCAGTGTTGGTTTTTCCATCAGCTTCAGGTTCCTATACTGTATATTATGATACTTTCGGAGTTGGGATTGGTTGTGTATTGATGCAGGAGGGTAGAGTTATTGCTTATGTTTCTCTTCAGTTGAAGCCCCACGAGAAAAACTACCATGTTCATGACTTGGAGTTGGCTGCTATTGTTCATGCATTGAAGATTTGGAGGCATTACTTGTATGGCATATCTTGTGCGGTATTCACTGATCATCATAGTCTTCAATATTTGTTCAAGCAAAAGGATCTTAATTTGAGGCACCGAAGATGGCTAGAGTTACTTAAGGATTATGATATTACTATTCTATATCATCCGGGGTAGGCCAACGTAGTGGCCGATGCTTTGAGCCGAAAGGCTGTGAGTGTGGGGAGCTTGGCGTACATTCCAGCTGAGGAGAGGCCATTTGCAGTTGATGTTCAGGCCTTGGCCAATCGGTTTGTGAGACTAGATATTTCAGAGCCCAGTCGGGTATTAGCTTGTGTGGTTTCTCGTTCTTCCTTGTATGACCGCATCAGAGAGTGTCAGTATGATGATCCGCATTTGCTTGTCCTTAAGGACAGGGTTCAGCATGATGATACTAGGGATGTGACCATTGGTGAGGATGGTCTATTGAGGATGCAGGGCCGGATTTGCATGCCCAATATGGATGGGCTTCGGGAGGTGATATTGGAGGAGGCCCATAGCTCGCGGTATTCCATTCATCCGGGTGCCACAACGATGTATCAGGATCTTAGACAGCACTATTGGTGGCGAAGGATGAATAGAGATATTGTGGAGTTTGTAGATCGGTGTCTCAATTGTCAGCAGGTGAAATATGAGCATCAGAGATCGGGTGGCTTGCATTAGAAGATGGTTATTCCTGAGTGGAAGTGGGAGAGAATCACTATGAATTTTTTTATCGGACTCCCTCAGACTTTGAAGAAATTTGGTGCTATTTGGGTGATTGAAGACAGGCTGACCAAGTCCGTGCACTACATTTCGGTTTGTACTACTTATTCTTCAGAGCGGCTGGCAGAGATTTATATTTGAGAGATATTTCGGTTGCATGGTGTCCCAGTTTCCACCATATCAGATCAGGGCACTAAGTTTACCTCTCAGTTTTGGCAGGCTGTTCAGCGAGAGTTGGGTAATCAGGTACAGTTTAGCACAGCCTTTCACCCTCAGACGGACAGACAGTGAGAGCGCACCATTCAAATATTAGAGGATATGCTATGCACCTGTGTTATTGACTTCGAAGGGTCATGGGATCGGTTTCTACCGCTTGTAGAGTTTGCCTATAATAGCTACCAGTCGAGCATTCAGATGGCTTCGTATGAGGCTTTATATGGGAGGCGATGTAGATCTCCAGTTTGTTGGTTCGAGCCCGGTGAGGCTAGGCTATTGGGGACAGATTTGGTCCAGGATGCATTAGAGAAGGTGAAGGTGATTCAGGACAGACTTCATACAGCGCAGTGGAGACAGAAGAGTTATGCGGACAAGAAGGTTCGAGATGTATCCTATATGATTGGTGAGATGGTCCTACTGAAGGTTCACCCACAAAGGGTGTTATGAGATTCGGAAAGAAAGGGAAATTGAGTCTGCGGTTCATTGGGCCTTTTGAGGTACTTAGGAGGATTGGGGAGGTGGCTTATAAGCTTGCCTTGCCACCCAGCTTGTCGAGCGTGCATCCAGTTTTTCATGTTTCTATGCTCCGAAAGTATATTGGAGACCCGTCCCATGTTTTAGATTTCAGTATGGTTCTGTTGGAGGTTGATTTGACTTACGATATAGAGCCAGCAACCATTTTGGAGTGTCGGGTTCGAAAGTTGAGGTCAAAGGATGTTGCTTCGGTGAAGGTGCAGTGGAGAGGTCGGCCCATGGAGGAGGCTACCTGGGAGACCGAGCGGGAGATGCAGAGCAGATACCCTCACCTATTTGAGGCTTCAGGTATGTTTCTTGACTCGCTCGAGGATGAGCGTTTGTTTAAGTTGGGATGGATGTGACGACCCGACCCATCGTCTCATGAGTTACCGCCTTGTTTCCCCCATTTTCTGCTTCTTTATGCTTCATTATTAGTGTCTTGTGTGAACGAGTTGGTTTGGGTTGATTTTTGAAGGAAATGAGACACTTAGTCTCTTTAAGGAATGCTTGGTTTGGAAAAGTCAACCGAATGTTGACTTATGAGTTAGAAGGCTCGGATATGGATTTCGATGATTCGGTTAGCTTCGGGGTATGATTTGTGACTTAGGAGTGTGATCGGAAGTGATTTTGGAGGTCCGGTGTAGAATTAGGCTTAAATTGGTGAAGTTAGTATTTTGGCGAATTCCGGTTGGTAGGTAAAATTTTGATCCAAGGGTCAGAATGGAATTTTGAGAGTTGCAATAGCTTCGTTAGGTTATTTGGGATGTGTGTGCAAAATTTCAGGTCATTCGGAGGTGATTTGGTTGGACTTTTGATCGAATGCGTGTTTCAGAAGTTTTTGAAGAACTTAGGCTTGAATCCGATGTAATTTGATGGTTTTGGTGTTTTTTGAGGTGCTTTAATGATTGGAACAAGTTTGAATGATGTTATAGGAAGTGTTGGTGCTTATGGTTGAGGTCTCGGGGGCATCGGGGTGATTTTGGATGGTTAACGGGAAATTTTGGACTTGTGAAATTCAAAATTTGCTGCTGCTTCTGGTATTTTCGCTTCTGCGGAATTGGGACCGCAGAAGCGGTATCGCAGAAGTGAGGAGGAAGTCGTAGATGCAGAGTCGCAGGTGCGAAAGGGGAGTCGCAGGTGCGAGTTTTGGGCTTGAAGCTGTTTCTGCAGATGCTGGCAAGGAGCCGCATCTGCGAAGCTGCAGATAAGGAATTTTTGGTCGCAGAAGCGATCCCTGGGGTTTTAGTAATTTCTGCAGAAGCGGAACCTTGGCCGCAAAAATAGTCACGCAGAAGCGGGTAATTGACCACAGGTGTGGTTTCGACTGGGCAGATGTATATATGCTTCTTCTTCGCGAATTTTGAAGGGTTTGTTCATTTTTAACTCGGACTTGGAGAATTGTGGGCGATTTTGAAGAGGGTTTTCGAGGAGCTTCGATAAGGTAAGGATTTTTGGACTTAAAACACGATTTTATGGTGCAAATACATGGATTAGGCTGAAAACTTAAGAAACTAATGGTCAAAAATGGTGGTTTAGGGCTTGAAACATAAGAGAGCAAAAATTGGGATTTGTGGGGTCATTTGGACTTCGATTTTGGTGTCCTTTATTTGTATAAACTCGTGGCGAGATAAGGAACCCATTGATGTGAAAATTTCTGAGCTTCGTGAAGTGGGCTCGGGGTTCGGATTTTGCCAATTTTAGGAATTTTAATATTTTTCGATTGTTTTCGATTGGGTATTGTTCCTTTGGCATATTGTGACGTATTTGTTGTGATTTTGTTCAGATTCGACGTGCGAGGAGGCCGATTTGAGAGGCAAGGGCGTAGCGAGCTAGAGTTTTGGCCGGCTTGAGGTGAGTAAAGAATGTTAATGATGTCCTAAGGGTTTGAAACCCCGGATTTGCACATCGTAGTGCTATATTGAGGCGAGACACACGCTTGATGACGAGTGCGGGGTCGTTTCTATTTGGGATTATGACTTGGTCCATCCCAAGTGATGTTTTTACCGTGTATTTGATTGAAACTTACTTGATATCGTCATTATTCAAATAAATTCTCATATTTGGGCTTCGTGCCAACGGTTTGGACCCTTCAGGGGTTGTTATTTCTGTTTCCTCACTAATTTGACAAAATACTTGGACTCAGCCTTATTGTCAAAAACTATTTTGCAAACTCAGCCACTTTTACTCAGATTTGAAACTTAAATGATATTTCTAACGATTTTTGGGTTGAGAAGTACTATTTTATTATTGTTGTGGGCTTATGTGATTCTGGACTGAGTATGGGATCGGGCTGCTCGCCGCAACAATATTATATTGATATTGATATGAGGTCGAGGGCCTAGTTGATGCCACGAGATGACTTGATATTGCTCTTGGGCCGTAAGGGGCCCCTCCCAAAGTCTGCACACCGCCAGTGAGCGCCGTCGACGATAAATAAATGGAGTGGGCTGCACGTCGCAGCGGGTACTAGAGAGTACCGTACTATGTGTTGCATTTCTTATTTGACTGTCATTTATTTGCTTACCTGTTGTAGCATTCCCATAATTTGTTTTCATTGGTTTACTGATTTTATGCTACTTGGTTTAAATTGCTGTATTTATATATTACAATGTGTCTATCTAGGATTTCTTATTCTCAGCCTTTATTTATGTTTATTACTCACTAGGTTGGAGTACTCACATTACTCTCTGCACCTTGCATGCAGATCCAGGTGCATCTGAGACTATTGAGGACTCTTCCAGCTGGGCAGCACATATCCGGGATCATCAATGTAGTTGCATGACGTTCGCAGCCCCGATCTTCCCTTTATCTTATTGCTCCGTACTTCTTTAGAACAAGATGTATTAGGTTGATACTCATGTATTAGAGGCTCAGACTTGTGACACCGGATTCTTCGGCCTATGTAGTAGTATTGTTAGTTGGGCTTCCGCATGTTTTAACACTATTTTAGATTTCCATCATTATGACTTAGTAATTTGTCTGTGCTAGTTAATTATGAACTGTATAGAAATGGTAAAATGGTTGTTGAATTGGATGGGCTTGCCTAGCAGTGTGTTGGGCGCAATCACGATCGGGGTTGTGGTCGTAACAAGTTGGTATCAGAGCCTAGGTTACTTGGTCTCGCAAGTCATGAGCCGGTTTAGTAGAGTCTCGCGGATCGGTACGGAGACGTCTGTATTTATCCTCGAGAAATTGCAGAACCTTTAGGAAAAACTTCAAATTCTTGAACTTCTTGTCGTGGGGCTTTGTTGAACTGAGAACTAAACTTCTATTATTCTATTCTCTGACAGATGTTGAGTACACGAGCAACCGGACGTGGAAGACGACCACCAGTACCACCCACTGAGGGCAGCAGAGGCTGTGGACGCGATCGTGGTCATGGCAGAGGCAGAGCAGCCGGGGCAGCACCTCCTGATCCACCAGTTGCCCCTGCTCAGGATCAGGCTCCAGCTGCTGACACTCCAGCAGCAACTGTTCAGGCACCAGCTGTGCCTATCGTGATTCCGGGTCTTCATGAGGTCTTGGCACAGATCTTATCAATTTGCACTGGCCTGGCTCGGGCAGTTTCAGCCACCACAGCAGCAGCTACTTCACAGTCCAGGGGAGCCAATCAGACCCCTGCTGCTCGTACACCTGAGTAGGTAGTGCAGGGATTTCAAACGCTGGGAGTACCTCCAGCTCAGCCGGTTGCACCAGTTCAGGACTTCGTGGTTCCAGCTATGCCAGATGACGAGCAGCGTCATCTTTAGAGGTTTGGTAGGCTCCAGCCTCCGACATTCAGTGGTGTTGAGGGCGAGGATGCCCAGGGTTTTCTTGACAAGTGTCAGCGTATGCTCCATACAGTAGGGATTCTTGAGTCGAGTGGTGTGGCATTTACTACCTTCCAGTTCTCGGGGGCTGCTTTTACTTGGTAGGAGGATTTTTAGAGGCGTAGGCCTGCTGGTGCAGCACCCCTTTCTTGGCAGCAGTTCTCCGCTCTATTCCTGGAGAAGTATGTACCTCAGTCCCGCAGAGAGGAGATGCATAGGCAGTTTGAGTAGTTGACTCAGGGTGATATGACAGTGACTCAGTACGAGATGAGGTTTTCATAGTCGGCCCGTCATGCTATTTGTATGATTCCGTCTGATCGATAGAGGATTAGGAGATTTGTGAATGGCCTTAACTACCATCTCCGTATTCTGATGACTAGAGAGAGATTTTTGGGTGCTACATTTGAGGAGGCGGTGGATATCGCTCGTGAGATCGAGTCAGTTCGTCGTAGATAGCGAGAGGAGAGAGAGGCCAAGAGGCCTCGAGGATCGGGCAGTTTCAATAGTGCTCCGTCGAGGGGCCAGTTCTAGCATGGTAGAGGTCGTTCTTTCAGGACTACTCATTCGGCCCGCCTAGAGTATCGTGGGGCATCTTCAGACCGTGGTCATCATGGGTTCCAGCAGGGCCAGTCTTCACTCAGCGCCCTCCCAGCTCAGAGTTCATCTCATGTCCCATCAGCTCAGGGTTCTTCTGCGTCGGGTGCATCTGCTAGTCACTCCGGTGCGATGAGTTCCCTTCAGTCCCAATCTCCAGCACCGGGTAGTTGTTATGATTGCGGAGAGTTTGGTCACATGAGGAGGCAGTGCCCTCGAGTTCGTGGCAGTCAGTCTCAATAGAGGGATCAGCCGTCGACGTCTGCTCCAGTTAGTTCACCACCTGCCCAGTCAGCCAGGGGTGGAGGTCAGGCAGCCAGGGGTTGCCCCAGAGGTGGAGGTCAATCATTTGGTGGCCAGGCTCGTTTTTATGCTATGCTAGGTAGGACAGATGCCAGTGCTGCAGATGTTGTCATTACGGGTATTGTTTCACTCTTCCTTAGAGATGTCTCTATATTATTTGATCCCGGTTCCACCTATTCATACGTGTCTTCATATTTTGCTCGTTATTTAGGTATGCCCTGGGAGTCTCTTTCCTTACCTGTTCATGTGTCTACCTCGGTGGTCGATACTGTAGTTATGGACCGTGTGTACCGGTCGTGCGTTGTGATTATTGGAGGTCTAGAGACCCGAGTTGATCTATTGCTATTGAGCATGGTGAACTTTGATGTTATTTTGGATATGGATTGGTTATCTCGGTGTCATGCTATTCTAGATTGTCATGCTTAGGGTTGAATCTGATGTAATTTGATGGTTTTGGTATTGTTTGAGGTGTTTTAATGATTGGAACAAGTTTGAATGATGTTATAAGAGGTGTTAGTGCTTTTGGTTGAGGTCCTGGGGGCCTCGGGGTGATTTAGGATAGTTAACGGGAAGTTTTGAACTTGTGAAATTCAGAATTTGCTGTTGCTTCTGGTATTTTCGCTTCTGCGGAATTGGGACCGCAGAAGCGGTGTTGTAGGAGCGAGGAGGAAGCCGCAGAAGCGGAGTCACAGGTGCGAAAGGGGAGCCGCAGCTGCGAATTTTGGGCTTGAAGCTGTTTCAGCAGATGTTGTCGAGGAGCCGCATCTGCGAAGCCGCAGATGCGAAATTTTTGGTCACAGAAGCGATCCCTAGGGTTTTAGTAATTTCCGCAGAAGAGGAACCTTGCCCGCAGAAGCGGGTAATTGACCGCAGGTGCGGTTTCGACTGGGCAGATGTATATATGCTTCTTCTTCGCGAATCTTGAAGGGTTTGTTTATTTTAACTCGGACTTGGAGAATTGTGGGCGATTTTGAAGAGGGTTTTCGAGGAGCTTCGATAAGGTAAAGATTTTTGGACTTAAAACACGATTTTATGGTGCAAATACATGGATTAGAGCTGAAAACTTAAGAAATTAATGGTCAAAAATGATGCTTTAGGGCTTGAAACTTAAGAGAGCAAAAATTGGGATTTGTTGGGTCATTTGGACTCCGATTTTGGTGTCTTTATATGTACAGACTCGTGGCGAGATAAGGAACCCATTGATGTAAAAAATTTTGAGTTTCGTGAAGTGGGCCTGGGGCTCGGTTTTGCTAATTTTGGGATTTTTAATATTTTTTTATTGTTTTCGATTGGGTATTGTTCCTTTGTCATATTGTGAGGTATTCATTGTGATTTTAGTCAGATTCGACATGCGAGGAGGCCGATTTGAGAGGCAAGGGCATAGCGAGCTAGAGTTTTGGCCGGCTTGAGGTGAGTAATGAATGTAAATCATGTCCTGAGGGTTTGGAACCCCGGATTTGCATATCGTAGTTCTATACTGAGGCGAGACACGTGCTTGATGATGAGCGCGGGGTCGTTACTATTGGGTATTGGGAGTTGGTCCGTCCTGAGTGATGTTTTTACCGTGTATTTGATTGAAACTTACTTGATATCGTCATTATTTAGATAAATTGTCATATTTATGCTTCGTGCCAACGGTTTGGACCCTTCAGGGGTTGTTATTTCTGTTTCCTCACTATTTTGACAAAATACTTGGACTCAGCCTTATTGTTAAAAAATGTTTTGTAAACTCAGCCACTTTTACTCAGATTTGAAACTTAAATGATATTTGTATCGATGTTTTGGGCTGAGAACTACTATTTTATTATTGCCGTGGGCTTATGTGATTCTGGACTGAGTATAGATTGGGATGCGCTCCGCAGCAGTATTATATTGATATTGATATGAGACCGAGGGCCTAGTTGATGCCACGAGATGGCTTGATATTGCGCTTGGGCCGTAAGGGGCCCCTCCCGGAGTTTGCACACCCCAAGTGAGTGTCGTCGATGATAAATAAATGGAGCGGGTTGCACGCCGCAGCGAGTACTAGAGAGTACCATACTATGTGTTGCATTCCTTATTTGACTGTCATTTATTTGCTTACCTGTTGCAGCATTCCCATAATTTGTTTTTAATTGGTTTAATGATTTTATGCTACTTGGTTTAAATTGTTGTATTTATATATTACAATGTGTCTAACTAGGATTCTTATTCTCAGCCTTTATTTATGTTTATTACTCACTAGGTCGGAATACTCACATTACTCCCTGCACCTTGCGTGCAGATCCAGGTGCATCTGAGACTTTTGAGGACTTCCAGCTGGGCAGCACATATCTGGGAGCACCAAGGTAGCTGCTTGACGTTCGTATCCCTGATCTTCCCTTTATCTTGTTGCTTTATTCCGTACTTCTTTAGAACGAGATGTAGTAGGTTGATACTCATGTATTAGAGGCTCAGACTTGTGACACCGGATTCTTCGGGCTATGTAGTAGTATTGTTAGTTGGGATTCCGCATGTTTTAACTCTATTAGATTTCCCGCATTATGACTTAGTAATTTGTCTGTACTAATTAATTATGAACTAATAGAAATGGTAAAATGGTTGTTAAATTGGTCGGGCTTGCCTAGCAGTGTGTTGGGCGCCATCACGACTGGGGTTGGGGTCGTGACACTCTCGACCTCACGTATTCCTTCCATTCATTGTTCTTTCTCCGGTCAATCTGTTTTAAATAGTTCTGTTCTTCTATTTTTCACATTTTCTGACCAATTATCATTTTTTGCTGTTTAACATGATGTTGTTTAGTTTAGTTTGATGATAGCATGTTTAGCCTAATATAATGATCATTCGTCAACTGAAATTTGTTAGGTGAATTAGGTCAGTTTTAGTCGATTCAATTTTATTTTTTTTAATTAAGTCATAATCGACAATTTATTTTGGTCTACCCTTGTTGTGGCTTTGATTGTTTGGGTTGGGAGTTTGAGTACTCATTTGGAATTATAAGATTTTGATAAGGTAATATTGAAAACTTTAAGGGGATAATTGGAAAATCAATTTAGGGAATCAAAGGTTTGAATGGCCTAGTTGATTTTAGGAGGTTCTAGAAGGGATAATAGGTAGTCAAACAATCAGAATTTTAGATCAAGTTAGTTTAAAATTGCAATAAGCAGGGTTTAGAAGGGTAGAATTGGGAGTTCTAATTGGAAAATATCATAATATTCTAGTATAGGATAGCTTTTCCCATTCTTAGCATGAAAATACTGAAATTGGGTGGGAAAAAGGACAACCAGCTGTTAAAAGATGCTGTACTATTTGATATTTTAGGAATTTGGGGAAGAATAAGCCTTTTTGGATGTTGTTTTTATGGGGATAGATTTTTTGGGATCAATACTCACTCTAAAAGATATTTCAATACACAGAAAACTCCTACATCCTTCTTTCTCTAGTATTTATAATAGAAAACACAAGTAGAATCCCTAACATACCTAAAAAACGAAGTTTTGAATCTGGAGCTGTGTCTTTGTTATTGGGAATGTGTTACTGTTTGTTTTTTGGGGTTGTTTGAGCTCCATTTCCTCTGATTTTCTGCTCTGATTGCTGGTGGGAGCTGAGATCTAGTTTGCTTCTTTTTCCAAAGTAAAAAAATATTTTTTTTTATAGCTGTTGCACCTGTGGCTTTTAAGGTACTGATTCCACTCTCCTCAAATGTAATAGTTGTTGGAATGCTATGAATACTATCACATTTGCAACTTTGGGTTGATTACATATTTGTTTCATGTTCTACCCAGTAATTTGTTGATTTATGTGTTGTTTTGTTAAATGTTTTTCTACCATGTCTACTGCCTAATAACCTGTAGCAGTAATATAACTAGGATTTTGTTTGTTAATGACGTATTAGTCATGGATTTTGGTCGCATAATTTTGAGCATGTAAGGTAAAGCAACATTGATATTTCTAGTTTTTGGTTTGGAGTGTTAGATGTTTGAATATTTCAAGTTTTAATAGAATAGGAAATAATGTATTAGAAAATCAGTTTGCCTTGACTGTTATAATACATTTGGAGTCTTAATAGCTTATTATCTTTTTTCTGTGATAATATGGCTGCAGATTTGCAAGCTAACTCTGTAGCTAGCCTTGCAAATGCAAATTTCTTGTGAATCACCAAGTTTCATGGGTTGGAATAGCTGCAATAACGGAGGATCAGTAATTTTGTGGAGTTTAATTAATAACTTAGCTAGATTTTAAGGATACTAAGTTGTTCTGATGGGTTCTGTATAATTTCCTTTTATCATTAATTTTATATATAGTTGGTTTATTTATTTGGTGGTTAGGCATTTTCTCTAAAAATGTATGCAATTGTCAATTAAATGTGATCTAAGAGATTTAGTGTGTTTTGGTATCGATTGGGTTCGGCTTTGGCCCAATTGAGCACTCATTGAAACCAGGCTAAGAATGCCTTGGTTTTGCTGTGCTATTGCGTATGGGCCCAAATGATGAGCCCAGATGCTTTCAACAATTTTCATTCAGTGGCCTTCAATAATTTGAGGCTCAGTGTTCCTTGGCTTTAGTCCTTAGTGAAATAATTTTTTATAAATGGTAGGATTAATGCTTTGGCCCAGTTCAGTGCAAACATTAGGTTTTAATCTGAGTTTTGTTCTAGATGAGCAATCTATATTGTAAAGCGTTTGAGTATAAACTGGAAGTTAATTGAGATTGTTTGAGTCTAAGCATTGGTTCAATTAGCTATATTAACGTTAAAAATACCTAGTGGCACGAAATCTTATTTTGGAATGTACGTGCATGACGCCAATCGCTACATTTTATGACTTAACCAATTTTGAAATCAAAATATGGATTCTAAAAAAATAATTTATATTTACAGTAATGTCACATCAATAGCGAAATCTGAAATGCTTGAAAGTTTTCATTGATATGATTGGTCAATCCATGTGTGATTTATATATGAATGAGCTGCCTGCCAAATCTTTTGTTATACTAAGGATATTGAAAGTTGAACATGAAACTTGAAATTGTTTGTCTGGTTAGCATGTCTATTCTTGTTGAAGAGCATGAACTAAAAATGAGTGGGTTAAATAATTAGTTCGAACATCTGTAGCTTGCTTTAAGTGCAATCTTTTAAAACAAATTGAGATGTGCCATATCAAACAAGACCTATAATTTATGGCCCTCATAAAATTAATTAACTCTATAAAAAAAAAATTTGAGGCGTGCCATTTTTCTTTTAATAATCCATGGCCCTCATGAAGTTAATTCAAACCTTTGGTAAAAATTGAGGTCCACCATCAATTAAACTCTCTATGTCCCTCATAAATGTTGTTATTAATTTAAACCTTCGTAGTTGCTTTAGGCACGTGCTTTAAATAATTCAATCACAACTACGGGTACAGTTCCCGTGACGTGGTTGTGATTTTTAATTACTAATTCCGGGTGTACATTTCATGTGACCCGATTTCAATTTCTCAACAATGTTAAATAGAACGTGTCGCGAACCGCGAGTGCATTTCATGTAGTGTGGTTCAAGTCATGTTTTAAATAGCGTTGAATCTTCCTAAAAGCGGTTTAAAATAATTAAAAGCCGGTATAAATCTAAAAATGCACAATAGGTTAAAACATGTAATAAATAGGATAATAGGCTAATTTTAATAGTTTAAGCGACCGTGCTATAACCACGGAACTCGAGAATGCCTAACACTTTCTCCCGGGTTAACAGAATTTCTTATCTAGAATTTTTGGTTTGCAAACTTTTAAATAAAGTCAAAATTTTCCTCGACTTGGAATTTTAAAATGAACCGGCGACTTGGGACACCAAATAAACTATTCTAAGTGGAGACTCTAATAAATTAAATAATCTCATTTTGAATAATGTCACTTTAATTGGAAAAACTCCTATATACCCTCAGGTGTGTAAAAAAGGAGGTGTGATAGGAACAACCTGAGGGTTTTGTGGTTTCTGGTAAAGAAAAGAAAGTGTGCAAACTTTTTAAGTCGCTTTATGGACATAAACTAGCACCCAAACAATGGCATTCAAAATTTGACCATACAATATTGGCAAGTGGATTTAAAATCAACGAGTGTAAGAAATGTGTTTGCATTAAAAACACTCTAGGTCATGAAGTCATTGTTTTTATATGTTGACGTCATGTCGATAAATGAGCAAAAGTATGGTAAATATAAATGCTACAAAGCACATATTGGTGTCACGACCCCAACCCCGGTCGTGATGGCGCTCAACACAATGCTAGGCAAGCCCGACCAAACCAACGGTCATAATCTCTTTTATAGAATCTATTACCAATTAACAGGGTTAAATGCCGAATAAACATGAGTATATCTCTGTGACAGAACAATAAACAGTGCGGAAACCAAGAAAATGCCAATACAAATCCCACCGATCTGGTGTCACGAGTCGAGGGCCTTTAATACAAATCTGAGTAGCAGCCTATACATAAGATAGTCTAGAATGCGGAAAAATAAAGAGGATAAGGGAGGAAATCGGGTCCTGCGGACGCCATGCAGCTACCTCGATAACTCCGAAAATAATCTGAGCAGCAGCAGAAAGGTCAAGCTATGCCTCCGGGATACTTGTATCTACACACATGGTGCAGGGAGTAAAGTGAGTACTCCGACTCAGTGAGTAATAACAATAAATAACGACTGACGGAAAGAAAACTCGTAAAAAAACACTACGCAGTTCTATATAAAAACAGTAAGTACACTAAACTGCAGATAAATGAGGAAAGTCAGGTGAATATCCCTTAATCCAGTACACAACTCATTTATTCCTCACAATGACCGATAATTTGATTATACCGTTGCGGCGTGCAGCCCGATCCGTACAGTATACTGCTGCGGCAGCCCGATATATAT
>MU765340.1:10855-21832 GCA_026770625.1 Nicotiana glauca | reverse complement strand
TGAGTCAACTTGGTCAAGGGCGATGCAATAGAGGAAAATCCCTGAACAAACCGGCGATAATAACCTGCCAACCCAAGGAAACTACGAATCTCTATGGCTGAGGTCGGTCTAGGCCAACTCTGCACCGCCTCTATCTTTTTTGGGTCGACCTGAATAACCTCATTAGACACCACGTGTCCTAAGAAAGCCACTGACCCAAGCCAAAACTCACACTTGGAGAACTTTGCATAAAGCTTCTCCTCCCTTAATCTCTGTAATACCACTCGCAAATGCTGTGCGCGCTCCTCCTGGCTACGCGAGTACACCAATATATCATTAATAAAAACAATCACGAACGAATCCAGATATGGCCTAAATACATTGTTCATCAAATGCATGAACGCGGCTGGGGCATTGGTCAGCCCAAAGGACATAACAACAAACTCATAGTGCCCATATCTAGTCCTGAAAAAAGACTTCATAATATCTGAATCCTTGATCTTCAACTGGTGATAGCCTGAACGGAGATCAATCTTGGAGAATACCCTTGCCCCCTGAAGCTGGTCAAATAAATCATCAATACAAGGCAGGGGATACTTGTTGTTCACTATCACTTTGTTCAATTGCCTGTAGTCAATGCACATTCTCATTGTGCCATCTTTCTTTTTCACAAATAGAACTGGTGCACCCCACGGTGACACACTAGGCCGAATGAACCCCTTATCTAGGAGTTTCTGAAGCTGATCCTTTAGTTCTTTCAACCCTGCCGGTGCCATACGATCTGGAGGAATGGAAATGGGCTGAGTGCCCGGCACCAGGTCAATACCAAAATCAATGTCCCTATCTGGTGGCATGCCCGGCAGGTCTGCAGGAACTACATCGGGAAACTCCCTCAGAACTGGGACCAAATCAATGCTAGGAGTCTCAGCTCTATCATCCCTCACAAAAGACAAATATGATAGACAATCTTTCCCAACCATATGCTGGGCCTTTAGGAAAGAAATCACCCTGCTAGGCCTTTAGGAAAGAAATCACACCACACTCCTAAGTCACAAATCATCCCCCGATGCTAACCGAAACACCGAAAATCACATCCGAGCCCTCTAACTCAATAGTCAACATCCGATTGACTTTTCCAAAATAAGCCTTCCTTAAAGAGACTAAGTGTCTCATTTCCATCCAAAATCAATCCCAAATCAATTCATTCACCCAAGACTTGTATAATAACACATAAGGAAGCAGAAAATGGGGGAAACGGGGCAGTAACTCACGTGACGACGGGCCGGGTCGTCACAATTGGCTAGCAAATTCGACATGAAAGGCTTAGAAGTTGCTGATGTGATCTTAGGAATCAGAATTCACAAGACTCCACAAGGTCTATCATTATTACAGTCTCACTACATTGAAAAGGTACTTGACAAGTTCAAGTATTTGGATTTCAAAATTGCCAAGATTCCAATTGACGTGAGTTATGCAATATACTATTACAAGACAGAAGATAAAAGCATGAAATAAAATTTTGCAACTCCAAAGGTCGTATGATACTCAAGGAATCTGCAAAAATATTCTATCTAAAAGTGGAGCAATCGATATCAATTTTTACACGGTATAGACAACATGCAGGTGAGATAATTAAAGAAAAAAAATAAGAAGATAAGCAAGCAACTAAAAAACTTACCCTTTATTAACTAAGAAGCAGACAACTCCAAGAAACTTAGTATAAGTATGAAGCGGAGAACTTGAAGAAGTAGAGTCTTTAGTGTGTATAGTAAGGATTGGAGATAAAGGATAGGTGAAGTTGGATTTGTTTAATAGATGAAGAGAACAGAGGAGAAAGTCACATAGGAAAACAGAAGAGACGGCGATAAGATGAAGATGACCCTATAGAGAACAACACAGGCACGATAAAATTTTCTAAGCAAGCATGCGAAGGTGAAAGTGACTCACAACAGGACTATGAAAGAGTATTGAGAAGTTTGATATATATCATGAATTGTACGCGACCAGATATAGCATGTTCTATTAGCAAACTGAGTCAGTTTACAAGTAATCCCAATCAAATACATTGGATGCAATGAAACGAGTATTGGGGTATCTAAAACATACCCAAAATTATGCCTTGCATTATAACAAATATCCCTCCGTGATAAAGGGATATAGTGATGCAAATTGGATCACCAGATCATCTAAAGTTAAATCCACGAGTGGATTTTTTTTCACAATTGGGGGTGGAGTAGTGTCTTGGAAATCATCCAAACAAACGTGCATAGCCCGTTGTATAATGGAATCTGAATTGATAGCTTTAGATAAGGCCGGTGAAGAAGTTGAATGACTCCGGAATTTCTTGGAAAATATTCCATTTTGGCCCAAACCTTTGGCACCTATTTGTATACATTGTGATAGTCAAGCGGCACTAGGTAGGGCAGGGAGCGTTATATATAACAAAAATGTCATATACGACGAAGACACAATACCGTTAGACAACTGCTCTCTAGTGGTGTTATCATAATTGACTGCGTAAAGTCAAGAGATAACGTGTCGGGTCCACCTACAAAAGGCCTATACAGAGAGGCAGTTGAAAGATCATCAAAGGGAATGGGGTTAAGGCCTAGGACAAGTCATTATGGCGGTAACTCTACCTAGTAGACTGGAGATCCCAGGAGCTAGGTTCAAAGATATCAAACAAAGTTATGAATGACGGTTCAACATTGTCAAATAACTCAACCCATTCTCGTGATGAAGACAATGTTCAAAAATGAGGTAAAGCATTAAGGCTTTTTGATGAGTCAATAAAGATTAAGCTTTTTAATGATTTGCTAAGGCTTGCAGGATAGGACCAAATAGTGTGTCTTTAGGATTACACGTTTAGTAATCACCTATGTGAGTATGAAGTGTAAGCCTCTTCAAGGGGAATGAAAGTAGGGCCATTCTCTAAGCATTCATGAAACTAAGTGGTGTTCATGGCTGAAACGAACACAATCGTGAGAACCATAGATGGTTAAGGATTGATTGTATGACTTATGTTATCTAGGTATACAACAAAGCTCGACGGTTAAAAGATATCAAATCTACCGATTGACCGAGTATATCCGATACAAGTTCACCATGGAAAGTTCAAAAGGAAACCTACTTATCCAGGTGCAATGAATTCTTGCATGTAAAACACACACAAGTCCGTGAATTCCCTTAAGTTTATAGCCTTTCCCCATTCATGTGGGGGATTGATGGATTTTGTTATTAATAAAAAAAAAGTGGTGTGAATGGAAAATTGTGGGAAAAGAAATGAAAGGAAGTGAAATTTTGAATTAGTTCACTTTACTAATGCACTTTGTCCCTCATTGGTAGAAGGAAAGAAAATCTTTGTGTATATATAGAGAAGCTCTTGAAGAGTTAAGAAGGAGGCAAGCCTCGCGCCGTCGTCATCATCGCTCGCTCGGCTCGGCTCGGCTCGGCTCGGCACGGCTCGGCTCGGCTCAGCTCGACTCGGCTCGGCTCGACTTCAGCTTTGGATTTGTATTTGGATTTGGTCTAAGATCGATTGATTGATTAATCATTTTGGACAAAATTCTTTTCAAATATTTAATTAATTAATTAACAAAAATTCAATCCGAAATAATTCGCGACCAGTCTGATCCAGTCCGTTTTATTTCGCTGATTATTTTAAATCTTTTTGTTTTTTCCGCAATATTTCCCCACCTGTTTCAACAATTGTAGCTATTTTGAAAGGTTGCAAACCTTTTCAGAAACACTGTCAAACCTGTTCCAACAGCTATGGCTATTCTGAAAGGTTGCAAACCTTTTCAGAAACAGTGCCAAATGGGCTATAAATATTTCTTCAAATCCCAAAATATTTACCTACAAAATTTTCTGATCTTCTTCTTCTTCTTCTTCTTCTTCTTCTGCACATACAAATTCTAGTATGTTTTACAGCCTTCAAGTGGTTCTTTGTTCATCGGGATTTTTGGTACCAACACTCCGGTGAGTTAAATCATTCTATCCTGGGAGGATATATTCCAGAACCTCGGGTACTTGAGGGGAATAATTTTCTTAAGGACACATTGTGTATTCAGTGGGATCAATTTATTCCTATACTATTTTCAGACTTTATTTTGACGTTCTAGTTCTACTAACTTTCTGTTTCTATTTTTCAGAAAGTTAATCGTTTTATTGATTTTACAGCAATACAGTTTTACTAACAATCTTAAGGAAATTAATTTTTTTTATATTCTGTATTCTGTTTGTGGAGATAAAAACCTGTGTGGTTTTCTACTCCATTTGAATTTTACTATTTTGATTTGAAGATAAAAAAAAACTTCATCAGAGTATTGAAATTCAGAAAACGATTTGAAAAACATACAAACTTCATCATTTTCTGTGAAACAGTATATAAAAACTTCAGTTTTTATGTACTGTTTACTGATTATAGTATTATTTACTATTCTGGTTTTGTCATTAATTGAACTCTTGTGTTGTTGACAGTGAGAAATGGAAATTGATAACGAAAATCCTTCTGTGACTATAGCCCCATCAAGCCACACTGTTGTTCCTCCGGTCGAAAAATCGGGGAAATTTTCTGGAGCCAACTTCAAAGGATGGCAGCAAAGGATTTTCTTCTAGCTTACTACACTTGGCATGCAGAAATTCACTAGTGAAGAGCCTCCAATGCCTATTGCGGACACGCCGAACAATGAAAGAAGCAGGCAAATTTACTTTGCAAAGGCAATATCTTAAGCACTTTAGAGGAAGACTTGTACAATGTGATGAATACTTAAAAAGAATTATGAGACGCACTTGATAAGAAGAACAAGACGGAAGATGCATGCTTGAAGAAGTTCGTGGTTGCCAAGTTTCTAGACTATAAAATGATAGACAGCAAAATTGTGGGAACCCAAGTTCAGGAGCTTCAACTTAGTTTTTATGACCTTATTGTTGAAGGTATGGTTGGAAATGAAGCATTTCAAGTGGCTGCAATGATTGAAAAATTGCCTCCTTCATGGAGAGATTTCAAGAACTATCTTAAGCACAAGTGCAAAGAAATGAATTTGGAAGATCTTGTGATACGTCTAAAGATTGAGGAAGACAACAAAACAGCCGAGAATAAGTCTCGTGCAAATTCAACGATCATGGCAGCTAATATCGTTGAGGAGACGGCTCCAAAAAGTAAGAAGAGGAAGAGGTATTCTGGATAGACTAAGGAGCAGAACAAAAAGAAATTCAAAGGCAACTGCTACAATTATGGAAGAGTTGGTCACAAAGCCCCTGATTGTCGTCTCCCAAAAAAGGATAAGAAGAAGGTACAAGCAAACCTAGTGGAGAAGAATGATGACATTGATGATCTTTGTGCAATGCTTTCGGAATGCAACCTAGTTGGAAATTCGAAGGAGTGGTAGATTGGATCTGGAGCCACTCGACATGTTTGTGTTGTCAAAGAAGCATTTGTGACTTACTCTACTTCTAGTCCTAAAGACGAAATTTCCATGGGAAATAATGCAACAGCCAAGATTCAAGGTTATGGAAAGGTATTCCTGAAGATAACTTCCGGCAAGCTGTTAATGCTCAACAACGTTCTTCATGTTCCTACTATTACAAAGAACTTAGTTTCTACTTCTTTACTTGTGAAGAATGGATTGAAACGTGTATTTGTTTCCAATGAAGTTGTTGTAAGCGAGAATGAAATGTATGTTGGAAAAGGCTACCTCACGGAGGGCCTTTTCAAACTCAATGTAATGGTTGTTGACAGTATGAATAAAATTTCAACTTCTTTTTATTTATTGGAGTCAAATGATTTATGGCATATTCGTTTAGGACATGTCAATTATAAAACCTTATGGAAGTTAATTGATTTAGAAGTATTGCCTATATTTGAGTGTAATAAATTAAAATGTCAAATATGTGTTGAATCTAAGTTTATAAAACATCCTTATAAGTCTGTTGAAAGGAATTCAAATCCATTAGATTTAATTCATATTGACATTTGCGATATGAAGTTGGCACCATTTGGGAAAAAGGATTTTATTACTTTTATTTACGATTGCAATCGATATTATTATGTTTATTTGCTTAATAGTAAGGATGAAGCAATTGAAGCATTTAAGCAATACAGGAATGAAGGGAGAATCAATTTAATAAAAAGATCAAAATAATTAGAAGTAATAGAGGTGGAGAATATAAATTTTCGTTTGCAGAAATATGTTTGAAATATGAAATTATCCATCAAACTAATGCACCATACACACCTCAATCCAACGGAATTGCGGAAGGAAAAACCGGACACTAAAGGAAATGATGACTTCTTTATTAATAAGTTTCGGATTATCGCAGAGTTTGTTGGGGGGGGGGGAAGCTATCCTTAAAGCTAACCGAATACTCAACAGAGTACCCCAAAACAAAACACAATCTATTCCATATGAAAAATGGAAAGGAAGAAAATCCAACTTGAAATGTTTCAAAGTGTGGAGGTGTCTAGCAAAGGTACAAGTTCCTTTACCTAAAAGGGTTAAAATCGGACCAAAAATAATAGATTGCATTTTTATTGGATATGCTACAAACAGTAAAGGATGTCGGTTTTTGGTTCATAAATTCGATAATCCTGAGATTCATGTTAATACTGTAATCAAATCAGATAATGCTAAATTCTTTAAAGGCATCTATCCGTATAAAACTGAATGTGAGTCATTAAGTGAAAGAACTTAACGACCTTGGGAAGAACCAAAGGAAAATACTCCAAGTATAGAATATCCAAGTCGTAGCAAACGTCCAAGAATATCTACTTCCTTTGGACCAGATTTTGAGACATTCTTGCTTGAAAATGATCCTCAAACTTTTAAAGCAGCTATGTCATCTTCTGATTCAACATTTTGGAAAAATTCAATCAATAGTGAGATTCAATCAATTTTGGATAACCATACATGGGAATTGGTTGATCTTCCTTCGGGAAATAAGCCTTTAGGTTCAAAATGGATCTTTAAACGAAAAATTAATGTTGATGGCACTATTGCCAAATATAAGGCAAGACTTGTTGTCAAAGGTTATAGACAAAAGGAAGGTCTTGATTACATTGACACTTACTCGTCAGTAACAAGGATAACATCTTTTAGGATGTTAGTACACTAGCGGCCATGTATGGTCTTGAAATCCATCAAATGGATGTTAAAACAGCTTTCTTAAATGGATATTTGGAGGAAGAGATTTACATGGAACAACCTGAGGGTCTTGTACTTCCTGGTAAAGAAAGGAAAGCGTAAAAACTTGTTAAGTCGCTTTATGAACTTAAACAAGAAGCGTAACAATGGCAAGCACAATTTGACCGAACAATGTTGGCAAGTGGATTTAAAATCAGCAAGTGTGACAAATGTGTTTACATTAAAAATGCTCCAGGTCATGAAGTCATTGTTTATATGTTGACGACATGCTGATAATGAGCAAAAGTATGGCAGATATAAAGGCTACAAAGTGCATATTGGCTAGAAAATTCGACATGAAAGACTTAGGAGTTGCTGATGTGATCTTAGGAATCAGAATTCACAAGACGCCACAAGGTCTAGCATTATCACAGTCTCACTACATTGAAAAGGTATTTGACAAGTTCAAGTATTTGGATTTCAAAATTTTCAAGACTCCAATTGACGTGAGTTATGCACTTCAAGTGAATGAAGGTAAAAGTGACTCACAATTGGACTATGCAAGAGTATTGGGAAGTTTGATGTATATCATGAATTGTACGCGACTATATATAGCATGTGCTATTAACAAACTGAGTCGGTTTACATGTAATCCCAATCAAATACATTGGATGGCCATGAAATAAGTTTTAGGGTATCTGAAACATACCCAAAATTATGATTTGCATTATAACAAATATCCCTCTGAGATAGAGGGATATAGTGATATAAATTAGATCACTGGATCATCTGAAGTTAAATCCACAAGTGGATATATTTTTACAATTAGGGGTGGAGCAGTGTCTTGGAAATCATCCAAACAAACGTGCATCACCCATTCTACAATGGAATCTGAATTCATAGCTTTAGATAAGGCCGGTGAAGAAGCTTAATGGATCCAAAATTTCTTGGAAAATATTCCATTTTGGCCCAAACCTTTGGCACTATTTGTATACATTATGATAGTCAAGCAGCAATAGGTAGGGCAGGGAGCGTTATGTATAACGGAAGATCTCGTCATATACGATGGAGACACAATACCGTTAGACAACTACTCTCTAGTGGTATTATCACAATTGAATATGTAAAGTCAAGAGATAACATATCGCATCCACTCACAAAAGGCCTATCTAGAGAGGCAGTTGAAAGACCATCAAAGGGAATGGGGTTAAGGCCTAGGACAAGTGATTTGGCGGTAACTCTATCTAGCAGACTAGAGATCCCAAGAGCTAGGTTCAAAGAGATAAAACAAATTTATGAATGACAGTGTTCAACATCGTCAAATAACTCAATCAATTCTCGTGATGAAGAAAATTTTCAAAAATGAGGTTAAGCATTAAGGCTTTTTAATGAGTCAATAAAGCTTAAAGCTTTTAAATGATTAAGTCTGGAAGGATATGATCAGATAGTGTGTCTTTACGATTACACGTTTAGGAATCACTTATATGAGTGTGAAGTGTAAGCCGCTTCAAGGGGAATGAAAGTAAAGGCCCATTTTCTAAGCACTCATGAAACCAGGCGGTGTTTATGGCTGAAATGAACACAATCGTGAGAACCATAATAGTTAAGGATTGATTGTATGACTTATGTTTTCAAGGTATACAACAAAGCTTGACAGTTCAAAGATATCACGAGTATATCCAATATAAGTTCACTACGAAAAGTTCAAAGGGAAACATACTTATCCAGATGCAATCAATTCTTGCATGTAAAACACACACATCCGTGCATTCCTTTAAGTTTATAGTCATTCACCATTCATGTGGGGGATTGTTGGATTTTGTTATTAATAGCAAAAGAGGTGTGAATGCAAAATGTGGGAAAAGAAATGGAGGCAAGTGAAATTTTAAATTAGTTCACTTTACTAATGCACTTTGTCCATCATTGGTAGAAGGAAAGAAAATTTTTATGTATATATAGAGAAGCTCATCTTTTAGCTCTTAAAGAGTTAAGAAGGAGGCAAGCCTCGTGCCGTCGTCGTCGTCGTTGCTCGCTCGGCTCGGCTCGGCTCGGCTCGGCTTCGGCTTCGGATTTGAATTTGGATTTGGTCAACGATTGATTGATTAATCTTTTTGGACAAAATCTTTTCAAATATTAAATTAGTTAACGCAAATTCAATCCAGAATAACCCGCGACTCGGTCTGGTTCGGTCCGATCCGTTTTCTTTTGTTTTTCCTGTAATATTTCCCCACATGTATCAATAGTTGTGGTTGTTTTGAAAGGTTGCAAACCTTTTCAAAAACTGTGTCAAACCTGTTCCAACAACTATGGATGTTCTGAAAGGTTGCAAACCTTTTCAGAAATAATGCCAAATGGGCTATAAATATTCCTTCAAATCCCAGAATATTTACTTATGAAATTTTCTGATCTTCTTCTTCTTCTGCACATAAAAATTTCAGTGTGTTTTACAATCTTCGAGTGGTTTGTTATTCATCGGCGTTTTTGGTACCAACATTCCGGTGAGTTAAATCATTCTATCATGGGAGGATATATTCCAGAACCTCGGGTACTTGAGGGGAATAATTTCCTTAAGGGGCACACTATGTATTCAGTAGACTCGATTTATTCCTATATTGTTTTCAGAATTTATTTTGGCGTTCTAGTTCTACGAACTTTCTGTTTCTATTTTTCAGAAAGTTTATTATTTTATTGATTTTACAGCAATACAGTTTTACTAACAATCTTATGAAAATTAATTTTATTATATTCTGTATTCTGTTTGTGGAGATTAAAACCTATGTGGTTTTCAACTTATTAATTATCTTTTAATTAGATAATCAGATTAGGTTTCTATGAGTAATCACTTATACGCGCTAAACTAAGAGCAACGTGATTTCAGCTCTTTTCTGAGATAATGTGTGACTTTAAGACTTTTTTCTTGTGTCCAAAAAGTAAAAAGGGAAAAAAGAAAAAGAGGAGCCTTTTGTACAAGCATCAATTGCAAATCATAAGTATAGCACGCATGCTAGGAAATTGGAGACCCATTGTCCAATTACTTAATAAGGTTGAATTGATCATGTATGTTGTTCAGTTGTTTAACGAAGCTCCTTTTGTCAGCAATAAGCGCCTTTTGGGCCAGCCCTGCATTCATGTTGCCGCCCTATAGTGGTGCCTCTTCCCTTCGAAGTTGTCAATTCCTTTGCTTACTATTGCTTAATTTGCTTTTTTTCCCCTACAAAATTCAATACATGCTATTTCATTGGGAACTTGTTACCTTCCATCAATACTTATACTCATTCTGTTCCAATTTATGTTAACCTATTTTCATTTTGGTTTGTTTCAAGAAAAATGAACCCTTTCTAAATTTGGTAACAATTTCGCTTAAACTTACAATTATATCCTTAAGGCAGAATAGCCTAAATAGCACGTATACTTGTGCCACTTTGTCATGCTGGTCCCCAAACTTACCATTTTGCCAATTGAACACTTATACTCGTTCAAATCGTGTATAATAAACGCTTATGACAGGAGGTTGTTGTGCGTGTAATACAATCTCCTACACGTAGGATGCCACGTCATTACTAGTGCCACATAGGAAAATAAACTATTGACTTTATCTTTATTTTTTTTCCTTACTACACCATCTCTTTCCCTTACCACCAACAGCTCCACTGCCATTGCCGGAAAATTCCTCCGGTCACCGGAGAACACCATTAAAAATATTGTAGTGTTTATTCAATTCTAAGAGCCTTGTAGCGTTTTAATGACTACACCAAGAGGAATATCATCTACGGCTTTAGGAAAAGGGAGCTCAATTATTGAGATGGTTTCATCTTTCATAAAATCACGAATGGAGGGGGCGTTTGCAGGGGTGGTGAAAATGGTGACGGCGACAAAA
>MDKF010332952.1:0-12259 GCA_026770625.1 Nicotiana glauca | reverse complement strand
GGGGGGGGGGGGGGGAGAGCATTGAAGCTACATTTTGACAAAAAAGGGCTGTATTCTGGAGAAATTAGGGAGGGTTGGAGATGCCCTAAGAGTTGGTTCTTTATATATACATATAAATATATGTACGCACAACAATTTGTTTACAGTGTGTTTTGTCGATAGTGCATAGGATTTTACATGCACTCTACCTCAGGGATTCAGTATTTCGGATGAAGTTTGCCCTATTACCATTTCAAAAATGTGGGATTAGTCTATCTTAATAATGTGATTTTCTTAAACTCATTAAACACTGAGATTTAATTTATTCCATCCACTAGATATAGTTCACTTTATCCCTAATCCTATACGGTTTGAGATGTGGCGCTAGATAACGTAAAATTAGCAAAAATTATATCTTTATGTAGTTCCCTTTTAAATACCTTCTCTTTTCTCATCTACGTGTTTTCTTTGGATTTTATTTGTAGAAAGGAATGAATATTTTCACAAAAGAAGGGAATGAATATATAGCTGAATATATTCAAACAACGTAATGACATTTGTTGAGATAATTAAGTGATATTCTCATAAGGGTACATTAGTTATTTACTTATACATTAAGCTAAATTAATTAGGATTAAATACTTTACATATTCATGTGTAAGATGGAATATTCAGTTGAAGGAAATAACAGACACACACTCATTTCTTTCTCTCTTCTTCTTTCTTCTCTCTGCTACTCTATCTGCTTCATCTAAGTAGGGTTCATCCCAATTCATTATCTATCAAATTATCACATGGTATAAGAGTCATCTCGCTAGATATTTTAGTCGAAGAATTAGCATTTATTGTTTGTTAAAATTGCATGGTTCTAATCTTTGAAATTATGAAATTCTTCGGCTTTTCTTGAGCTAAAATGGGTTCAATTGGAAAACAACTAAATCGTTCTCAGGTGATACAACTACAGGAGATCATCCGAATCTAGATATTGAAGTTCCAAACCTAGGAAATGCAGGAATTGCAGAAATTGACTACAACCACCTGCTATTTCTTTCTCCAGCTGATGTTAGTGGCATACAAATCATTTCATTCCAGTTGACAGGTATTAAAAATTACTCCATCTGGTTTAGATCTATGCATGTAGCTTTATTGGATAGAAACAAATTTGGGATGTGAGATGGTACATGCAAGAAAGAATTATTTTCTGAATTCATGTGGAATCACTGAGAAAGAGTTAATGCCTGCTTGGGGGGATAATATATACGTCAAGTACACAAGCAGTTTGGGAACTAGCTGAAATTTTAATTAGGTTGATGGGTCAAGAACCTTCAATTTGCATAAAGAAATTGCAATCTTAACCCAAGGAACAACATTTGTATCTGTCTATTATTCACTACTGAAAGATTTGTGGGAAGAATTTGAGTCATTGATTCCTACACTAGGTTGTGATTGTGCAAAGTCAAGGGAATTTGTAGTCTATCTGCAAAAATTGAAGCTATATCAATTTCTAATAGGACTAAACGATTTCTTATGCACAGGCTAGAAGCCAGATACTTATGAGAAGTCATGTACCAAATGTGAATCAAGCATATGCTATAATAGTAAGTGATGAAAGACAAAATGATATAGCTGCTACATCAGGAGTGTTAGGAGCTAATCCTAGTGTGGTTATGGAAAATTATGATGCTGCATTATATACTAGAACTGTTGTGGGTAATCAAAGGTTTAAAAAAAATTACAATATTCAATGTGAGTTTTATAATATGAAGGGGCATAGTAAAGAGAATTGTTACAAGATAGTGGGATATCCTCCTCATTTAAGTCAAAAGGGGAGGGGGAGGGCAGGAAATGGTGCAGCCCACAATGTATTTGGGGAAGGTGACAGAATTGTATACTGACAAACAATATGACTGCTAATGTGGGCAATTCAAATACAAATAGAGTCAGCCAAACTACAGGACAAGGATAGGATACTATAACAACTCAGCTATCTTAACTTGGAGTGTCTTCATTCACAAAAAGAGCAGTATGATCAGATTCTGCAGTTACTCAACAAAAATCCAACACCAGTTACCAATAATACATCATCATCTGCAACTAATGTAGCAGGTACAAGTACAGTTTTACTAGCTACAGAAAATAGTGTTACGGATACAAGTACAACTTTACTAGCTTCAGAAGATAGTAAGAAAGAATGAATAGCTGACATAGGAGCTACAAATCATATGGTAGCTAACCTGAAGGTGTTAGAAAATTCATCTGTGGTTCAACCTGAAATTCCAAAGAAAGTCTATATGCCTAAGGGTGACATATCGTGTGTGACACATATATGAGCCAGCAAATTACCTAACAAAAGTATCATTTCTAATGTGTTTCATCTGCCTCAATTCAAGTTCAATTTGTTATCAGTTTCTAAATTGACCAAAGAGCTAAGGTGTTCAGCTACCTTCTTTCCTGACTTCTTTATTTTTCAGGAACTCTTCAATTGGAAGGTTAAGGAGATTGGTAAGAAAAACAATGGTCTTTACATACTTGATGGTCAAACGCCTGGAAATTACTCAAGTGTCTTTTTGGCAGTTAAAAAGAAGAATGTTGAAGGTGAAATAATTTGGTCAGAAGATATTGAATTGTGGCATCAAAGGTTTGATCATGTATCTACTTACAGTTCTTAAATAGTTGCTACCTATAAATGTAGAGATTATAACTGGTAAAGTGAATAAGTGTGCAGTATGTCTGTGTGCAAAACAAACAAGATTGCCTTTTCTTGCTAGTAATATTAAACCTATTGCTTGCTTTGATTTAGAACATATGGACTTATAGAGTCCCTACAAAATAGCTACATATGATGACAACAAATATTTTTTGACCGTGTTTGATGATTATTTCAGAATGTGTTGAGTGTTATTACTTAAACTGAAATTTGATGTGTGTGTGATAATTCAGCAGTTCATCACCTTTGTTAAGAATAAATTTGATAAGGTCATTAGAGTGACCAGGACAGACAATGGAACATAATTTGTTAACTCTGTATGCAGTAGTTTGTTTCAACAACTAGGCATAATTCATCAAAAAATATGTGTCTATACTCCTCAGCAAAATGGAGTTGTTGAAAGAAAGCATAGACACATACTAGAAGTTACTAGAGCTATTAGGTTTTAGGCAAAGATTCCAATCAAATTTTGGGGGTCACTGTCTGTTACCTGCAATATTCCTTATAAATAGGATAACTAGCACAATGATCAACAATCAGTCACCCTATGAGATGTTGTACAGAATAAGACCATTCTATAATCACATGAAAGTTCTAGGATGCCTATGTTATGCAAAAAATAGTTTAACAATATGACAAATTAATGACAAGAACCAGACAAGCAATCCACATGGGATATGCAGAAACACATAAAGGATATCTACTTTATGATCCCACTAACATAAGCTTTTTTGTCAATAGAGATATTATCTTTAGAGAATATGTATTTCCCTTTAAAGTGAAAAAAAAGGTCACCCCACCTATATTTCAAAATTATATTCCTGACACAATATCATATGACTGATATAGTACTCCTGAAGGTTAACTATCTGAAGTCAGAACCTCTACTACTCAGACATTAAATACCCAACCTGAAGTAGTTGAACCACTAGAATTACAGAGTAGTGATATGGATCAAAATAATGAGTTTCAAATAGAAACATATGAGTCTCAACCTCTTATCAATGATCAACAACTTTCTAAACTTCTAGTAAATCAACATCAAGCTGAAGTTGCTGAAATAAATAAATCTCTAGTGAATCAAAACCAACATACAGATGGTGAAATTAGGAGGTCTGGTAGAGAGAAAAGGCCGCCTATTTGGATGAATGACTTTGTGTCTCTAAACATTCATTATGAGATTCCACGTGCTATGTCTAAGTATATCACTTACAATAATATCTCTCCTTCTTACCAAGCATATATAGCAGCTTCTTCATCTACAACTGAACCTTCAAACTACTTTGAAGTTGTTAAAGACCCTAGGTAGGTAGATGCAACGAAGGCATTAATTGAAGCCTTAGAAAGCAATCATACATGGGACATAGTTTCATTACCTGAGGGAAAAATTCCTATAGGATGTAAGTGTATTTACAAAATCAAATACAAGACTTTAGGAGAAGTTGAAAGATTCAAATCTAGGCTAGCAGAAAATGGGTATAGCAAAAAGGAAGGCATTGGCTATCAAGAAACATTCTCACAAGTTATGACAATGAAAACTATCAGAACTGTCTTATCTATTGCAGCTGGTAAATAATGGCATATATATCAAATGGATGTGTACAATACTTTTCTTCAAGGAGATTTACATGATGAAATATAGAAAGAATTACAAGAAAATACACATGACTCACACCATAACAAAAAATAGCCCATATTTTTAAATTTTACCCAACCTAACCTATATTGTACATATTTTGAAAGCACTAGCAAATTTAATACTTGTGTTCTTACAACCAATGCTACTAAAAGCTATGAAGTTAAATATGTATTCTCACAACCATTGCTTTCACTCTCTCTTCTTCTCACATTTTCTACATATGCTTCAAAGGGCCATTTGCCATTGCTGCTTCTTATCCTATGTCACCTGATTGCAATGTAAGAAAATTGAAGAGTAGAAGTCCACCATTGAAGGCCATTCTAAGCTTTGCTTTCGAAAATAAGATTTTTTGAGTTTGTTAGTTTTTGGATTGGGTGTTGTTACAATTGATTGAAACTATCAGAAGGAGTTCAAAATTAAATTTGAAGTGATTTGGAGTAGATTTGAGCAATATTTGAGTTAAATTTTAGAAAAGACGCAAGGAAGAAGACAAAATTAATTTTTTTATATAATTATGTATAATCTTGTATAATAGTGTGTATGAGTGTATAAACATATCTTATACACTATTATATACTTTTATACACATTTATACAAGCATCTATAGATGAACTTCTTCCACGATTTTCAGTTGTAATTCTTGTTCAAAACCAATCCAAATCTCCATTAAATGACTTCAAATTCTATATACAACATCCTTATATTATTTCTAACAAGTATAAATAACACCCACTCCAAATTTCTCACAAAAGAAAATACGAAATTGAAACCCATATGTTTAAGCTTAACTTTCACCATCCAAATTGATTTGGTTTGTTGAACTAATATATGAGCCACAATTGCTGATTCGAAAATTAACTTAAAATCTTGAACAGTCTTTTTTTAAAATTAAATATTAATTTCTAGAATCTATTGGAGTTGGATGTTGAAGCATAGCCTATTATATTTGGGCTAGTTGGTTGTAAATTGAAATCTGGACTATAAAATTGAAGAGCATGAAGCTCAGTTGTTCTTATGTGATATTTTCCTTGAAATATATATATGGAATTGCCGCAAGGATTTAAGAGTTAGGGGGAGAAAAATCCAGTGTACACACTCATAAAATCCTCCCGAGGCAATGGAATGCCAAACTAACAAAAGCTTTACTGAGTTTTCAATTCCAATAGAGTCAATATGTCCATTCTCTATTTATTAATAAGACGGTTGAAGGCACAATAATAGTTCTTATATATGTTGATGAGATGTTGATTACAGGCAACAATCTAAAGCTAATTGAAGACACAAAAACTACTCTACAACAAACCTTTAAGATGGAGGATTTAGGTGAGCTAAAATACTTCCTAAGTATTGAGTTTGCAAAATCCAACCAAATGATCTTAATGCATCAAAGGAAGTACATACTACAACTCATTTATGAAACTGGCCTAAGTGCTGCAAGACTAGCTATAACACCTATGGACAATAATGTCAAGTTAACTACAAAAGAGTATGATGACTGTGTTGAAGGAACATGTAAGTCAGAAGATGATTTACTTCCTGATCCAAGAATTTATCAAAGGTTAATTGGGAAACTTCTGTACTTAACCATGACAAGACCATACATATCATTCAGTATACAGAACTTAAGTCAATTCCTACAGCAGCCTAAAAGGTCTCATATGGAAGCAACACTCAGAATTGTGAAATATCTGAAGAATCAGTCTGGGCAAGGAATTCTTCTATCCAGTAAATATAACATTACTATTTCTGCATATTGTGATGCAGATTGGGGTTCATGTCCACAGTCTAGAAAGTCTATAATGAGCTACTTAGTTAAACTTGGAAAGTCTCTAATTTGTTGAAAATCAAAGAAATAGACAATTGTCTCAAGAAGCTCAGCAGAATCTGAGTATAGAAGTATTGCTACGACAGTTGCAGAACTGATTTGGTTATTGGGACTTCTTAAGAAAATTGATATTGAAGTAAAGACACCAGTTGACATTTTCAGTGACAGTAAATCTGCTATGCAAATAACAACAAATCTTGTTTATCATGAAAGGACTAAACATATTAAAATCGATTGTCACTTTATAAGAAAAAAATAGTTCAATGAGTGGTTACAACAAAGTACATTTCCACAAGAGATCAACCAGCTAACATCTTAACCAAAAGTCTCAATAAAGGTCAACATGAGTACCTTTTTTTCCTAGCTAAGTGTTCTTAACATTTTCTCACTACCTAGCTTGAGGGGGAGTGTTGAGACAAATAAGTGATATTCTCCTAAGGGTATATTAATTATTTACTTATACGCTAAGATAAATTAGTTAAGAATAAATACTTTATATATTCATATGTAAAATGGAATATTCAGTTGAAGGAAATAACAGACACACGCTCCTTTCTTTCTCTCTGCTACTCTATCTTCTTCATCTAAGAAGGGTTCAACCCAGTTCATCATCTATCAAATTATCTCAACATTGCAAAAGAGATATAAAAAATTCTCTTAGACAAATTATGAGACATTAACCTCTTTATGGTTGTTCTTTTATTTTTCCCCATTTCGTAGACATTCTAACCTCTGAACTAATATTTCCAAGAGCCGCGTAATTATCTTTAATGTTTTTCTTGATCTATTCAACTATTTCCCAGTAAAGTTTTGTACTCAAGTTTTTAGCATAAATACTCTCGATAATTATTAGGAAACTTATCACTCCCTCTGTTCACTTTTACTTGGTACATTTTGACTTTTCATGCCCCTTAAGAAATAATAAATTAATTACATAATTTACCATGACATCCATATTAAATTATACATATTTTATTGGATTTGAGAAAATAATTTGAAAAGAGTAATAAATAATGAGGGTATAACGAGAAATTTTTTTGCCCTATCTTGATATGCATAAAGTGACAAGTAAAAATAAAAATCTATTATTAGTATACATTATGTTAGCCCCTTGACAATGTTCCTAAGCAGATGTGAGTTGTGACAAGGATTTTCATAATGGTCTTGGCACACAACCTGAAAAATAGGGCAACATCATGACGGGCAGCTCGGCATGACGGACTATGCGGGGTTGACAAACGCACCTTGAACTGAGGCAATGCACTATGCGGGGTTGACAAACGCACCTTGAACTAAGGCAAGGTGCATTTCACTTGGACGTATGAGTTGGAATAATAATGTAAAGGCAAATTAATGTTAAAGCAGGGGCAAAGACATGTAAGACAAGGCAAGGCAATGCAGGACAAGTGATGACAATTGATACGGTGGATTTGATCAAATTGAGGGCGACTTGACATAAACGGGTAGTTGTGGCAATGGGCGTGTGTGGCTAAGCCAGTGGGCGGCGAGCTTTGGCCAAAACATTGGGGTGGAGCAGTGTTAAAGGGTAAGGCTGGTTGCAATGCCAGCATCTTGGGTGCGCAACAGCTGGGCAAAACAGGCACATGTAGTGCACAAGTAGCAGTTACAAAATGTGGGCATGGCAGATGACAAGCAGTTGTTGGCATCCAAAACATGGCTAATCATGAGCTTAAGTGTTGGCACGTTTTTGAATCATGTCTTAGCATGTTTGCCCATCAATTGTGGCTTGTCAATTGATTATCTAAATTTTTTCCAAGTGTAATTGGGTAGCCTGCACTATAATATGTGCATAAGGCTGTCCCAAATGGGTAGAACTTAGTCTTGTGGCATCTTGTTAAGACAAATTTCGTCTAAGTAATTCCTAAGGATGGGAAATTTGATTTTGGGACGGGGAACTAGAAAGTTCTTTGTCTTGGCCATAGGGTTGACTTCTTTGTGTTCTTGTATTCACATATTAATACGAGCTAGGATGAAATTCTTGTAAATTTGTGTTTGCCGTTACTTATATTACTTACTGCCTAAAATATGTCTAAGTCCAAAAACATTCCTAATATTATTATATGTTTTGGAAGGCCGAAGTCAAGGCTGGGCTTGACTGCCACACAGTGGTGAACCTCAGGCAGAATTTGAGTGACATAAATCACCTCTGTAATAACTGGTATCAAAACAGGCTGGATCAGGGCAAAGACACGACCTTCAGTGGCCGAATCTCGTGAAAGATAGCTGGTAGTAATGTAGAATTGAGGGAAAATGCTTCTGCATCGGATACACTCGTCGGAACTGCTGATGGTGATCAATTTATGACTATTATGACTCATCTCACCTATCTTGAGGCCGAGATGAACAGGTTGAACTAGGAGTGCACAAATCTGAAAGTGGAAAATAGGTTGTTGCGTCATGCTGTTAGCAATGATGAAGCACAGCGTGGGGTAGATAGTACCAAGGTCAAAATTCTGGAGCCTAAAGAGTTTAATTGTGCAAAGAGTGCCAAAAAACTCGAAAATTTCCAGTGGCATATGGAGCAATACTTTCAGGTTGCCCATGTGCGAGATGAAGACAAGGTCACAATTACGACTATGTACTCGGTGCACGATGCAAATCTTTGGTAGTGGACACGCGTGGCAGATGATGTAAGTGTTGGTAGGCCAAAAGTTAACTCTTGGGAAGGGTTGAAAAAAAAGTTGAAGGATCAATTATTTCCTAGCAAGGCGGGTTGGATTGCTAGAGATCATTTGAAGAAGTTAAAACAAACTGGAACGGTCAGGGAATATGTCAAAGATCTCAGTTCTTTGATGTTGGATATAAGCAACATATCTAAGGAAAATAAGTTGCACAATTTCCTGTATGAGCTTCAATCGTAAGCACAGATGGAACTCCAACGGCAGAATGTGAAAGACCTTCCTAGTGCCATCACTGCTGCGGATGCGTTGGGTGATTTTTGATTGGGACAAGATGGTTCGGATTTCTCTACTACTTCAAAGTTAAAAAAGGGAACACGGACAAGGCAAAAGAGTGGAGGAAAAATGAAAACGATAAGGGTAATGTTGTTGAGGGCAATGGCAATGGAAAGGAAAAGCAATGTGTTGGACCTTCAACAAACAAGGGACAAAACAACAAGTTTGATGGCTATTTTATTTGCAAAGGACCACACATGGCAAGGGATTGTCCAAAAATTGACCGGTTTTCAACTTAGTTTGCTGAAGAAAAGAGTGAAGACGAGCTGAACGAGGAAGAACATGAGTAGGCAGCAGCATATTTAGGGCCTATGGTGGTGCTGAAAAATGCAAAAAATGCTTCGTCGAGAACGACGAATTCTTTGGGTGGGGGGTGGTTTGTTAGCCCCTTGACAAAGTTTTTCGGCAAGTGTGGGTTGTGAAAAGAATTTTCACGATGTCCTTGGTACACAACTTGAAAAATAGGAAACCATCATGACGGGAAGCTTGGCATGACAGACTATGTGGGGTTGACAAACCAACCTTGAATGGAGGCAAGGAGATTTTCACTTAGACGTGCGGGTTGGCATAACATGGAAAGGCAAATCCATGTCAAAGCAGGGGCAAAGACATGGCAAGATAAGGCAAGGAAATGCAGGACAAGCAATGACAATTGATGAGGGAATATTTGATCAAGTCAAGGGCGACTTGACATAAGCGGGCAGTTGTAGCATTGGGTGTATGTGGCTAAGTCAGTGGGCAGCGAGTTGTGGCCATGAAATTGGGGCGGAGCTGTGTCAAAGTGCAAGGCTGGGCGCCATCCAGCCTTGGGCATGCAACATCTGGGCAAAACAGGCACATGCAGTGCACAAGCAACAATTACAAAACTTGTGAAGGGCATATGACAAGCAGTTGGCAGTTACAACCACATCCAAAACATGGTTGATCATGGGCTAAAGTGTTGGCAAGTTTTTGTATCATGTCTTAGTATATTTGCCCATCAGTTGGGGCTTGTTAACTGATTGTCTAAATTGCTGCCAAGTGTAATTGGGCAACCTACACTATAAATATGTGCATAAGGTTGTCCCAAATGGGAAGAACTTAGTCTTTGGCATCTTGTTAAGCCAAATTTTGTCTAAGTAATTCCTAAGGGTGGGAAATTCGTTTTTGGGACAGGGAACTAGGAAGTTCTTTGTCTTGTCCATAGGGTTGGCTTCTTTGTGATCTTGTATTCACATATTAATACGAGTTGGGAAGAAATTCCTGTAAATTTATGCGTGCCTTTACCTATATTACTTGCTGCTTAAAATATGTCTAAGTCCAAAAACGTTCTAAAAATTATTCTATGTTTTGGAAGGCTGAAGTCAAGGCTGAGATTGACTGCCGTGCAGTGGTAAACCTAGGGCATAATTCGATTTACATAAATGACCCCTGTAATGACTGGTTTCAAAATAGGCTGTATCGGGACAAAGACGCGACGTTTTGTGGCTGAATTTCGTGAAAAATGGCTGGTGGCAATGCACAACTGAGAGAAAAAGTTATTGCATTAGATGCACTCGTCAAAACTGTTGATGGTGATCAATTTATGACTATTGTGACTCGTCTTGCCTATTTTGAGGCCGAGATAAACAGGCTGAGCCAGGAGTGCATAGATCTGAAAGTGGAAAATGGGTTGTTGTGTCGTGCTGTTGGCAATGATAAAGCACAACGTGGGGCAAATCATACCTGTCACGCCCAACCTCGGGAGGCGCGACCGGCGCTCGATTGAGTGAACGCAATCGAGTAAGCCTTAACACACACTTCCTACCCCACTCTTTATTAATAGGATAACCTTGTTCCCCTTTTATTTAGGCAATGAAAGGTAGTATATTCAACAATGATAGTTCATTCCATATTACAAGCTTAATCCGTAGTTAAAGTTAGTTTCTGGAATTCCCATAAAGTTACAATTCATAGATAGTGGGAGTTTATAAAATACAACATAGTTTATGAGCCCCCACAACACCCATACACGACCCCCCCACACACATGTATATGGAGCCTCTAAGGATACAAAAGATGAGTATAACAAATGCCGGCAACAAGGCCCCGGTTATACCTCAAAATAGAAATCCACAACAATAAAAGATATACCATACAATCCCTTAAAGGAGGAAGGCTCACCAAGACTTTGAGAAAAAGATAACCTGCTACGCACTGTCGGAACTATCCACAATGGATCCACCTACATTCATTTAAAAAAATGTAGCGCCCCGGCAAAAGGGACGCTAGTACCATGGAATAGTACTAGTATGTATTACTAAACACCATTTAACTAGAAAGAACTATCAAGCAAGAACAAAGATATCGCAAGAGTAAATTAGAGGTTTGAACCGGATACCATATCATCACATTTAGATAAACCATATAATCTTGCATATAATGAATGTTTCTTTCATACACTCATCACTGTTTTCAACACCACCGCTATCTTAAGCGAAGTCCGATCCCAACCCGATCGGCTAGGTCGCCTCATTTGAGGCATATACTTCAATCACCATTTCATTCCCCTTTTTTCAGATTTCAATTTTTGCACATCACCACCATGTGTGCGGCATGGTATTCGATCACGACCCGATCAGCTAGGCCACCTTACCTAGGCGTTGTTCCTTTATCATTATTCATCTCATTTGAATATTTATTTCACATATATCATATCCATCCCTTGCCAGTTAGGGCCACAATTATCACATCTTTTTCATTTTTAATGCCCATCTAGCAATTTGTGATTATAGGCGCACACTTAAGCAACTCAAGTGGCAAACACAAGTAGGTTTTCACATAATTAGCACGATAGAGCTTAGTCTTAATCTTGGCTTATAGCCCAGGCATGTCAACACATGATTTGTATTCTTCACACATCTCTAATTATCAAAGGTAGTTTATTACACATGTTAAGGCATGTTCTTCATGTTGATATATATATAATTGCAAACCAATTCATATGAAATAACAATCGGTACATCGACGAGTTCTAGTCTTACCACATTTGCGTAAACGTCAACGGATCTCAATTTCTAATAAAAGGGGGTTTTAGCCATACATACCTCAATATAGCTTTCCTTACTCTTTACAAAATTCCGGAACTCTTAGCACTTCGATCTATTGTGTAAGAA
>MU765336.1:11212-23215 GCA_026770625.1 Nicotiana glauca | reverse complement strand
AATTCCAAACGGACATTGATAACACCGATATGCACTTCAAACCAAACTTATGAAATTTTTTCTAAAATGCTAACTTCCACAATATGCGCCAAAACGCTCCCAGGTTATCCAAAACCCAATCTGGGCATACGCCCAAGTCCGAAATCATCATACGAACTTGCTGGAACTTTTAGATCCTGATTCCGAGGTCGTTTACTTGAAATTCAAATCCTAGTTCATTCTTTTGACTTTAAGCTTCTCAAAAGAGAATTCTCTTCCCAAATCAACTCCGAATTTCCCGAAATCAAATTCTAACCACGCGTACAGGTCATAATACCTGAAATGAAGTTGTTCATGGCCTCCGACTGCTGAACAGAGTGCTGGTACTCAAAACGACCGGTCGATTCATTACAAAGATAATGTCCATGAAACTAAAATAAGTATTCATCTAGAACCGCAACTCAAGGAGGAGATAATTAAAGAACTGTTTAAATACAAGGATATTTTTGTATGGTCGTATGATGATATGCCGGGTCTTAGCACTGACTTAGTGGTTCACAAATTGCCCACTGACCCAACATTCCCTCCTGTCAAGCAGAAGCTGAGAAAGTTCAAAACGGATATAAGTGTAAAGATCAAAGAAGAGATCACCAAACAGTTTGAGGCGAAAGTCATTCAGGTCACGCGGTATCCCACCTGGTTAGACAATGTTGTGCCCGTGCCAAAAAAGGATGGCAAGACCAGGGTGTGTGTCGATTATCGGGATCTTAACAAGGCAAGTCCAAAAGACAATTTCCCACTGCTGAACATCCACATATTGATTGATAATTGTGCCAAACATGAGATTGGTTCTTTTTTGGATTGTTACGTGGGTTATCATCAGATCTTAATGGACGAGGAGGATGCAGAAAAGACATCATTCATCACGCCGTGGGGAACATACAATTATCAGGTCATGCCATTTGGTTTGAAAAATGATGGGGCAACCTATATGAGGGCAATGAAAATAATATTCCATGATATGATACACAAGGAAATCGAGGTGTACGTGGATGATGTGATCGTGAAGTCTAGAAAGCAGGCTGACCATGTCAGGGATCTGAGGAAGTTCTTCCAAAGGCTTCGCAGATACAATCTCAAGCTCAATCCTGCAAAGTGCGCTTTCGAGGTGCCGTCTGGAAAGTTGTTGGGATTTATAGTCAGCCGCCGGGGTATCGAACTAGACCCGTCAAAAGTCAAGGCTATCCAGGAATTGCCACCTCCGAGGAATAAGACCGAGGTGATGAGTTTGTTAGGGAGATTGAACTATATCAGTAGGTTCATTGCTCAGCTCACGACAATTTGTGAGCCGATCTTCAAACTGTTAAAGAAAGACGCTGCGGTCAAGTGGACGGATGAATGTCGGGAGGATTTTGATAAGATAAAGGGGTATTTGTCAAACCCACCCGTGTTGGTCCCGCTAGAACCAGGTAGGCCTTTGATTCTATATTTAACGGTTTTAGATAATTCATTCGGCTGTGTACTGGGGCAGCATGATGTTACTGGAAGAAAGGAGCAGGCTATCTATTACCTCAGCAAGAAATTCACATATTACGAGGTTAAGTATACTCATCTTGAGAGAACATGTTGCGCACTAACTTGGGTTGCACAGAAGTTGAAACATTACTTATCATCTTATACCACTTACCTCATATCTCGATTGGATCCATTGAAGTATATCTTTTAGAAGTCTATGGCCACAGAGAGGCTTGCAAAGTGGCAGATCCTGCTTACAGAGTTTGACATTGTCTATGCGACTCGGACCGCAATGAAAGCACAGGCCTTGGCGGATCATTTGGCCGAGAATCCAGTTGATGAGGATTATGAACCTTTGAAGACTTATTTCCCTAATGAAGAGGTGATGCACATTGATGAGTTGGAATAAGTTGAGAAGCCGGGATGGAAACTTTTCTTTGATGGGGCTGCCAACATGAAAGGCGTAGGGATAGGAGCAGTACTTATTTTCGAAATAGGGCAGCACTACCCTATTACAGCTCAACTTCGTTTCTATTGTGCTAATAACATGGCAGAATATGAGGCATGTATCTTGGTCTGAGGTTAGCTATAGATATGGGTTTTCAGGAAGTCTTGGTCATGGGTGACTCAGACCTACTGGTACACCAAATTCAAGGAGAATGGGAAACACGAGACTTGAAGCTTATACCATATCGGCAATGTTTGCATGATCTTTGTCAACGGTTTCAGTCAATAAAGTTCAGGCACATTACAAGGATTCATAATGAGGTCGCCGATGCTTTGGCTACTTTGGCATCAATGTTGCATCATCCGTATAAGGCTTAAGTGGACACTTTGCAGATTCAGGTCCGCGATCAGCATGCTTATTGTAATGTGGTGGAAGAGGAACTTGATGATGAGCCGTGGTTTCATGACATCAAGGAATATATCAGGATGGGGGTGTATCCGGTACATGCCACAGGTGACTAGAAAGGGACGATTCGACGATTGGAAAGCGGGTTCTTCTTTAGTGGAGGAGTGTTGCACAAATAACTCCAGATCTCGGAATTAAGATGCATTGATGCGAGGCAGGCCACACCTATCATGACTGAGGTACATTCCGGAGTTTGTGGACCGCATATGAGTGGGTACTTTCTGGCAAAGAGGATTCTCCGAGTGTGGTATTACTAGCTTACTATAGAGCGGGATTTCATCAGTTACGTACGCAAATGTCATCAGTGCCAAGTGCATGGAGACTTGATTCATTCTCCACCATCAGAATTACACACGATGTCCGCACCGTGGCCTTTTGTTGCATGGGGCATGGATGTCATTGGGACAATTGAGCCAGCAGCGTCAAGTAGGAACAGGTTCATTTTGGTGGCTATAGATTATTTTACCAAGTGGGTAGAGGCTAAAACATTCAAGTCTGTAACCAAGAAAGCTGTGGTGGATTTTGTGCATTCAAACATTATCTGTCGGTTTGGGATACCAAAAGTGATTATTACAGACAATGGAGCAAATCTCAATAGTCATTTGATGAAAGAGACATGTGAGCAGTTCAAGATTACCCATCGCAATTCTACCCCATACTGCCCTAAGGCAAATGGTGCGGCCAACAAGAATATAAAGAAAATACTTCAGAAAATGGTAGAGGGTTCTAGACAGTGGCATGAAAAGCTACCTATTGCATTGTTGGGGTACCGCACCACTGTTCAAACTTTAGTAGGGGCGACTCCTTATTCATTTGTGTATGGCATCGAAGGAGTGATACCCGCAGAAGTGGATATCCCGTCCCTTCGAATTATCACTGAGGCTGAGATCGATGATGATGAATGGGTGAAAACCCGCCTGGAACAGTTGAGTTTGATCGATGAGAAAATATTGGCATCAGTGTGTCATGGCCAATTGTACCAACAAAGAATGCCAAGAGCGTACAACAAGAAAGTGCGTCCGAGGAAGTTTGAAGTGGGACAGTTAGTGCTGAGACGTATTTTGCCTAATTAGGCTGAAGCAAAAGGAAAGTTCGCCCCAAACTGGCAGGGGCCATTTGTTTTAACCAGAGTGTTGTCCAATGGTGCACTATATTTAAAAGATGTGGAAGGAAAATGTGTAGAAATGACTATCAATTCCGATGTGGTCAAGAGATACTATGTATGATTTTTTTGTTTAATTGTATTTGTTTGTATTTGTCATATTTTGAAGATTGAAATGACGAAGGCGTTTTGTTCTGCTATCGAAACACTTTACTGCTTTGTTACCCCGTTGGGCCTTGTTTATTTTCTTTCATATTCCTCTTTCGGAATCAATGGCATAATTCAGAAATGCAAGTGCGGAGGATAAGTAAGTGAGGGAAAAAGGAAGGAAAAGAAAAGAAAAGAAGAAGAAAAATGAAGAAAAAAGAAAAAAGAAGAAAGAAAGAAAAAGAAAAGGAAATATGAAAAAGGAAAAGAAAAGAAGAACAGAAAAACAAAAGAAAGAGAAGAGAAAGAAAAATCACAACAACAAAGTAATTTCTATGACATGAACTACGTTTGACTTGATCCCGAAAGGGTACGTAGGCATCCTCTCTCTGAGGTTCAGTCTCATCGAAACAAAAATCCAAAAGTTCCCAAGCGAGAAACTAGGGCAGAAGTTATGGTTGTTATGAGAGATCTGACTCCGAAAGTTTTAATTTTAACTCATTTTGAATTATTTTTGAGCCTTTTATACCCTTTCTTTCTAACCATGTCCAAAAGCCCACATTACGGTCCAAAGAAAGACCTTCTGATATCTTTGAGACATGCCATGTCAAGCAGGTAAAGGTAATTCATGTCTGGGGCAACACTCTGGTCCAAGCAGGAAAAATTAAAAAATGAGAGAGTCTTATTGGTGAAAACCCTCACGGGCACCGTAAGGCGACGAGAGCTGACAGAAATAAAATGAGAGAGTCTTATTGGTGAAAACATTCACATGCACCGTAAGGAAACGAGAGTTAAGAGAAATTGAAATGAGAGAGTCTTACTGGTAAAAACCCTCACGGGCACCTTGAGGAGAAACTGCGTTAAGAAGAATCAAATGAGAGAGGTCTGCTGGTGGAAAACTGTTTTGAGTCACCGCAGGATTAACAAGGTCAAGGTTTGGGTAAAGTAATCAAGTTATGGAAATTCTGAGCCAACGTGGTATGACAATTGGAAGTTGATTGGTTGGAAGATTGGGCCGATTAGTCCGAAATGCATGTCATGATCATTGGTAGCAGTTGTTCCTGTCAAATAAGTTTCTTTTTCCTTCCCTTTTATCGGTCATCCAGTTTTGGATTATTCGTATCCTTAACTCGTAAAATCATTGCATTTCATTTTCTTCTGGGGTTTATCTGTCTAATGATGTTTCAAGGTTAGTCTTGTTCAAAGCGAGTGAAAAGGGATTTCAAAGCTCACTACCAGTTTCCAAAATTGCAAAGCACAACGTAGTCAGCACATATTAAAGGCAGCATGAGGAAAAGTGGGATACAGGGAATCACCGGAAGTTTATCGGTGGAATGATTGGGTAATGTCTTGGGAAACGCAAAGGTTTAGATAAAGGGGTCAGAGGTGTGAAACAACAGCATGGGTATAGAACACTTGGGTCGTCGAAGGTCAGGAGGTTTGAAAGGCAGTCAAAAAGTCAAGCGTTCGAGGGCCAGTTCGGGGAAGCAAGTCAAAGCAAAACATGGCCGCGGGGACCTTCAGCAAGAATGCCATTAACTAACCGCCATTTTAAACTGACAAATTTTCTTTGATTGAAAAAGGGGCAAAAAATTCGGTTGTTTCGGAGGAACTCTCCGTAAGGGAACAACAACATTAATCAGGTTTGAGCATAACGTGGGGTTTGATCAAAATACAAGATAATCATGAATAGCATAGGGGAATGTTAGTCGGTGTCAATGTTTGCATGTTCAAGATAAGATTCAATTAGGAGTTGTCAGGACCTTCCTGGATAATAGGACTTAACTTTCAAACTCTTCGTAATAGTTAGTATAATGATTTAGTTAACACTCACCCATGTACCCAGCTTCCAAATTGGGGCAGAAATTTTCTTTGTTTCATCTATTTTGTTGAAGTCAGGAGCCCGCCCGTATAACAGAGGCATATATTTTCAAGTTTTGAAGTCGGGAGCTCGCCCGTATAACAGAGGCATACATTTTCAAGTGTTGAAGTCGGGTGCCCACCCGTATAACAGAGGCATACATTTTCAAGTTTTGAAGTCGGGAGCCCGCCTTTATAACAGAGGCATATAGTTTCAAGTTATGAAGTCGGGAGCTCGCCCGTATAACAGAGGCATATATTTTCAAGTTTTGAAGTCGGGAGCCCGCCCGTATAACAGAGGCATATATTTTCAAGTTTTGAAGTCGGGGGCTCGCCCGTATAACAGAGGCATACATTTTCAAGTGTTGAAGTCGGGTGCCCACCCGTATAACAGAGGCATACATTTTCAAGTGTTGAAGTCGGGTGCCCACCCGTATAACAGAGGCATACATTTTCAAGTGTTGAAGTCGGGTGCCCACCCGTATAACAGAGGCATACATTTTCAAGTGTTGAAGTCGGGTGCCCACCCGTATAACAGAGGCATACATTTTCAAGTGTTGAAGTCGGGTGCCCACCCGTATAACAGAGGCATACATTTTCAAGTGTTGAAGTCGGGTGCCCACCCGTATAACAGAGGCATACATTTTCAAGTGTTGAAGTCGGGTGCCCACCCGTATAACAGAGGCATACATTTTCAAGTGTTGAAGTCGGGTGCCCACCCGTATAACAGAGGCATACATTTTCAAGTGTTGAAGTCGGGTGCCCACCCGTATAACAGAGGCATACATTTTCAAGTGTTGAAGTCGGGTGCCCACCCGTATAACAGAGGCATACATTTTCAAGTTTTGAAGTCCGGAGCCCGCCTTTATAACAGAGGCATATAGTTTCAAGTTATGAAGTCGGGAGCTCGCCCGTATAACAGAGGCATATATTTTCAAGTTTTGAAGTCGGGAGCCCGCCCGTATAACAGAGCCATATATTTTCAAGTTTTGAAGTCGGGAGCCTGCCCGTATAACAGAGGCATGTATTTTCAAGTTTTGAAGTTGGGGGCCCGCCAGTATAACAGAGGCATGCATTTTCAAGTTTTGAAGTCAGGAGCCCGCCCGTATAACAGAGGCATATATTTTCAAGTTTTTAAGTCGGGAGCCCGCCCATATAACAGAGGCATATATTTTCAAGTGTTGAAGTGGGGAGCCCGCCCCTATAACAGAGGCATATAGTTTCAAGTGTTGAAGTCGGGAGCCCGCCCATATAACAGAGGCATATATTTTCAAGTTTTGAAGTCGGGAGCCTGCCCGTATAACATAGGCATATATTTTCAAGTTTTGAAGTCGGGAGCCAGCCCGTATAACAGAGGCATACATTTTCAAGTGTTGATGTCGGGAGCCCGCCCGTATAACAGAGGCATACATTTTCATGTTTTGAAGTCGGGAGCCCGTCCGTATAACAGAGGCATACATGTTCAAGTTCAGTAGTCAGGTACCCACCTGAAGAAGGGAAACATCTCAGTTTACATTTCGAAGCGGCAACAATGGATTTTACCGAGAGAACACAAGACAACAAGGCAACAAGAAATAAAAAGGGCAAGTTTGAAGAATCTAGATAGGATTTTTGTAATTCATAGATCATAGCTTAGTCTAACTTCTTTTTATTTTGACATGGTGTAATAAGGGAGATCAGCAAGCAGTAGCAGCAACAACAACGACTGTGAAATCACAGCTTTATGGTAGTCCCAGCTACCAGACATTCCTGAACTACACTGACCTGATTCCTTTTTAGCCACGGTTTTGTAGGCAACCTTAGATGCAGGGTGCGGTCAACTATTTCAAAAATGCTTTACCACGGAGTATTCAAACGGGTAAAAATCGCTCGTATCCGCTCACTTATCTTTGCACGAAAACTCTTCGTGTTTCCGAGCAAAGAGAGGCAGCTGTGAGCACGTGATTTTTGCCCTATATGAATCACTCCTATAATCTCAAAACCAAATATTTTTTTTATTTACAATTTTGTGAATTTCATGGCATTTTCTGTTAATTGTTTGTATTTTTTGTTTGTGTATTTTAATTAATAAAAAATATAAAAATATACTTGGCATTTGCATTTAGGGTTTAATTTCACATTTTAGGATTAATTAATAATTAAGTTACTTTACAAAGAAGAAAATAACAAAAATGGTTCTTTTGCATCTATACTTTTAATTTGTCTTAGTTTGCATTTAAATTAGGAATTAGTGTATTTGGAAATTAAGTAATATAATTTTAGAGTCAATTTGGGTCTTTATTTTTAATTTGGCATTTAATAAAAATTCGAAAAATATAAATGAAAAATAAAAAGACGAAAAGAGAACAAAACAAATGAAAAAAGAATTAAAAGAAAGGCTTGGTCTTAATAAAACACCCAGTTTTGGGCCAAATATGCACCAGCCCAAAAACCCCTCCCAAAATACGTTTCAAACGAGCCCCAAAACCCACAACCCAACTCAGTCCGGTCCAACCCCGTTCTAAACGAAACGATGCCGTTTCTGTTCCATCAATTTGGGCCGTCGAGGATCTTTGATCCAACGGCTCAGAACTATGGGCTCACTAGATATAAAATGGTCGAACCTGACCTACCCTCCCCCCTAAATTCGTCTCTCTGACTCTATTATTAGAAATGTAACGCCACCGCTTACCACCCCAAACCGCCGCCGGAAATCGCCTCATGGCGGCGGCCGGTCTCCATTCCTGCCCAAAAAATACACCCTCGAACCACCTTCTTCTCCTCTTTCCAAACCCTCAAACCCCATCCCTCGAATCCCTGTCAAGGTCTTCAAATCTTAAATCGAAGATTCCGTCAAAACCCTAAATCGCCCAATCCTTACCAAATTAACACCATATAGCCTCCTCATCTCCCTCTTTACAAATCCATGGGTTATAACCTTCGAAAGTTTCCAAATCTGCTCGAATCTCGAATCTTAGAATGGAAGAACCCTAAAGTCCGAGTTACTCAAGTTGTTCCCAATTGTCTGAGTCTAGAGTTGAGTTTGAGCTTTGAGATAATGTGTTCATTTATTCTTAGTGAAGAACACACGTTCACATCATTTCGATGCTTGAATCATTGTCCAGTGCGGTTTAACTTCACATAAGTAAGTTTTCCTCTCTTTTTGTGTTTGATTTATATGTTGTTAAGATTAGATTAGTTCATAATTGGTGTTTTAGGTGTTAGGTTAGGTTTCTGATTATCAGTTTTGAAGCTAGAGAAGCTTTCTCCTCATCTGATTAATTCTCCCCATGTTAATTGTTTTGTTTTGTTTTAATCCTTACTTTTGGTTTAGTTTTGTTATGATTTTTCACTTTGATTTTCTATTAGTTTGAACTTATGATTGTTTCGATTAGGAAATTCATATTTGCTACTAATTATACGGCCTAGTTTAATTTCGTTTGAATTAAATTAGTTTAGTTTGGATTAATAATTCAATGAGATTTAAGTTCCATTTTCTGATTAAATGTTTGTGTTAATTAGTTAAACTGTAGGCTCTGTTTAGACTTAACAGAATTTTCATTCCCTTTGAGTAATTAACCATGGTTACTAACTAAGGTGAAGGGGCTGGGGTTTTAGTTAGTACTGGTTTGGTAAATTTCAGATTAAGTAAAGGGTAGTATAGGTATTACATAAATAGAAAACAATGCTAGAATCCCCTAGACTTTTCTAGAAGAGGGTCTTAGTTTAAACTTCAGTGTTTTTATTGCAGTAACTTGAGTAACAAGTCAACAAGTAAGGGGCTAACTAGCTAAACGTAAAAATAAAATAGGGACTAGAGGGTAAAATAGAAATCTGAGGGTTGCCCTTAGTTTTTCCTATATAAGGCAGCCTCTAATGCCTTAATTGATAAGTTTTTCAGCCTCTAAAAACTCCCCCCCCCCAAAAGTGTTCTACAAGATTTTACAGATCTGATGTTTGAAATTCAAAAATTCAAAAACCAAAAACAAAACACATTAGAAAACTCCATAAAAATATTGTTCTATTGGAACTCTCTTAGATTAAGTTTGGATTTCAGCTGTAGATCAAGTTTTCAGTTCAACAGAGAGTTAAAAAATGGTTTGAGTATCTTCTAGATCTTGTTTGGTTCAATTTCAATGAATTCTGGTTGATTTTGAGTATATTTTGGGTCCAATCATATCTGGTTTCGTTTGCTTTTGGTGTTTAATCTGCTGCTAGTCATCCCTGGGTTTGCTGTGGTATTTTTGGAGTTGAAATTGATCTAGCTACTTTGAATTTGGGCTGATGTTCGTTACTGCTTTAGCTGACTTCCCTCTTCTTCACTTTTGTTCTAATTTCCAGGTATATTCTTAGACTCAAGTGATGTGGAAGCTTGTATTAACATGCGTGAACACAATTTGAAGTTGAATGATGAAGCTTTGCCGATTTGCACATATACTTTCCATATTTGTTGTTTAGCTTAAGAAATCCAGTTTAAGTGAGTCATTTGAACGATATTTTAAAGTGTATTAATTAGGACTTTATAGACTGTACTGAACTGCAGCGTTTCTATCGAATTCTATGGTTAACCTGTTGAATAATGTTAGATGCGATTAGTTCTAGTTTATTACCATGTTTGAGATTTACATTCAGGGTGTAACAATGGCTTAATAGTGATGGTTTAGTCTTATTAAAAACATTAGAACATATTGCATTGACCTGAATTTGGAAACAGCTTGTGTGTCTCTCACTGAAATTCAAAATGTCATTCGTGGCCATAAGGATTGATAACCTTAGTGTGCTTGTCATATTGATTAATTGAAATCAGAAATGAACATTAGAAATACATTCAGGTTTAGGCCGTAACTAATTTGTGTTGAAAAGTATTAACTAGGGTTAAATGACTGCCAAAAATCAGGAAATAATGGTATTCAAACAATTTTGAAATTTACGTTGAGTTTTGAATTCCAAACTGTTTATCTGTTAACTAGTTGTTGAGACCAATTGTGATTAAAATTAGAATCCAGAGGTACAAATGAAACTTCATATTGGATCTGGGCTCACTTATGAGCCAAATCTAACGTCCCCTACTCCGACCAGACTTGAGCCTTGAATTTGCTTGTACAAGGCCCATGTTTGGGCAACTTTGTTCTTATGAGTACGACTGAATTTGTTTAGGGCCAGCTTTGAGGCCCAAGACACTAAAAAGTACATCAATACTAATTAATTAGGGTCGTTTAGAGATAATACTTAATAGAAGAATCATAGTTTCTTTTAGGTCGGCCTTTTAAAAAATAAAACGAGGTGCGCCGCGCCAAATAAAATCATAAATTGTGTGGCCCTCTTTAATTACTTCTTTAAAAGTATTTAGACTTCGGGACGTGCCATTTAGCAAATTTCAAGGCCTCCCACAAAGTTAATAATACACTAATTTGCTTTAGGCCCGGCCTTTAATAATATTACCTTCCTAAATTCGGGTGAACATTTATGTGACCCAAATCCAAATCCCAACGAAGTTGAAATATGTCAAAAACCACGGGTGCATTTATGTGACGTGGTTCGAGACATATTTTAACGACGTTGCAATTCTCTTTAAAATAATAAATAAAAGTGGTTCAAAGTCAAAAAGCACATAGATTAAAACATGTATTAAAATCAGATATTTAACCATTTATAACAGTTGAGCGACCGTGCTAGAACCACGGAACCCGGGAATGCCTAATACCTTCTCCCGGGTTAACAGAATTCCTTACTTGGATTTCTGGTTCGCGGACTGTTAAACAGAGTTAGTATTTTCCTCGATTCGAGATTCAACCGGTGACTTGGGACACCATAAATCTCCCAAGTGGCAACTCTAAATCTTTAATAAATAAATCTCGTTTCGATTGTCCTTTAATTGAAAAAACTCCTTTATACCCTTGCGGGATGTAGGAATAAGGAGGTGTGACACTAGATGGGAGGCAACCCATTGAATTGTTGTAACCGTCGTGCCATGATGTTAAATAAGTCGCTGGCTGGGAAGCAACCAAATGATAGTAGTAGTGTTTGATTTTGTATTTTGGCATACTAACTAACGCAGGTGATGAAAGGCAGGTAAAAAGACCATCAACCGGGAGCAATACAGGTGAAAAAAAGTACAAAAAATGAATGCCCAGACGCGCGAGTTTCCGCATATGTTTGCGCATGAGTTCGTGCAACTGAGCAAACATTCTGTCTGGAATGCGCGAAGGACGCGCGAGTTCGCGTATTTGTTCGCGCACCATTCTGCCTGGAACGCTCGAAGGATGCGCGAGTTCGCGCACCATTTTGCCTGAATGCGCGAAGGACGCGCGAGTTCGCGCATATGTTCGCGTGACCCCGTCAAAATTCCGGTGTTTTGTGTTTTTTTTAGTTTTTAATTTTTTTATTTTATTTGATTAACCTTTAGACTAAAATTTACCCACCCCTTCTCATAACCCACGAACCCCCCCTCTCATCTCCTTCTCCCATTCACACAAAACAAAATCAAACCCAAAACCCCTCATCCCCC
>MU765336.1:0-10891 GCA_026770625.1 Nicotiana glauca | reverse complement strand
CCCCTCTCATCTCCTTCTCCCATTCACACAAAACAAAATCAAACCAAAAAAACCCCTCATCTCCCCCATCCCTCCTCCAACGCACAACCCTTCCTCCAAACGACCCACCCCTTCAAGTTCACTAGCATCTTTCCCATTCTCCGTCACCACAAGTATGAGCCCTAGGTTCTTTCTTCTCTTTTTCTTTCTTTATTTTTCAGATTTGTTTGTTGTATTCTTATGATATAATGTAGGAGTTGTACTTAGATGTTATGTAGAAATTGGTATAATATGTTGTGGGGTTGGTTTATGGTAAGTGTAGGGTAGGTGGTACTTCGTTGGTGCTATTGTATGAGATTTTGTGGGGGATTCTTGTTCTAAAAAGCTTCAAAGGTGTTGTGAGGGCCTAATGCCCACAAGGTGTTTGTGGAAAGGTCCCAATGAGCATGATTATGTAGCTGTGACCAATTTTGCATGTGAAGTCTGAGTAACCACATTAAGTCACAATATTTTTGTTGGGCTGGGCTGATGTGTTCCCGTTTTGCAGGTATCATGGCACCACCGCGAAAGCCCCAAGCCACTGGTCCTTCGTCAAGCCGCCAAGCTGGCACATCTAGGACACAAGGGGAAGCACCTGTATTCCCCTATGACAGTAGCAAATTTGTTTGAGCTGAGGCTGAGACCCGCTTTACAGAGAAAGCCGCTAGAAAGCCCATTCCGGAGATGGGCATTGACATCCGTTCGGTCAAGGAGAGCTGCCCCCACATGAATTCGAAGTTGATGACGCGGGGTTTGCAGGACTTCATTGATGAGCTAGGGGAGGCTAATGTAATGGTTGTGAGAGAATTCTATGCTAATCTGCCAGAGCATATAGACAATGTGGTCACGGTGCACCGCAAGGCGGTAGATGCCTCCATTGAGGCGATACGCACAGCATATCAGTTGCCCGATCCTCTACCTGATAATACGGACTTTTATGAGTATGGCAAAAATCCAACAGACACTAAGTGGGAGCGCTTCTTTGATGAAATTTTCACACTCAGAAAAATAGTGGAGTGGCTGGAACACGGTGAGAAGTTCCATTCCTCCGTCTTAACTCCAGAGGCGAAGAGCTGGTTATATATGATTAACAGTCACCTTATTCCCTTCAAAAATATTACGGAGGTGAATGGACCCCGAGCTGCATTGATTTGGTGTTTTGTCAAAGGTCTTCCCTTCGATATGGCCAAGGTGATCCACGACGAAATGTTTATCCGGAGCTCTCAACTCAGGTATGGGTTCTTTTTCCCCTCTTTGGTGACTAAGATTTGTAGGCAAGTGCAAGTGCCCGAAAATATTCATGTGGATGGGCTGGTAAGAAAAAGCCACAAGATCCGATCGGAAAAGAACACCACGGTGCCAACCCAAGAAGCAGCAGTAGGTGGAACGGCTGAGAGTGGCTCTGATGCACCGGAGGACAAGAAGGCTGAACAAATGAAAATGGAGGGCGAAACACAGGCCCATGCGTCAATCACAATAGTTGCAGCACCGTCAGGAGCAGTGTCCTCTTCAGGAACTGCCAGGGTGTCCTGGTTCATAGTGTTGGAGTAGGAGGTAGCTGGGCTACGCTCCTAAGTGACTGATTTGGGCATCCGTGTGGACGCGATGGCTGACCGACAAGCCAAGTCGGAGAAAAAGTTCATGGGTTGGCTGCGAGCTCTGGGGCATGCGTGCAACGTAAACCCAGACACCGTCTCCAACCAGGAGTGAGACGTCAGGGAAGTTCCCTTACTTCACTATTCTTTCAATTTTAAGCCGTGAGGACATGTCTTTATCTTTAAGTGTGGGGTGAGGGTACTTCGTTATATGTTTGTAGATGTATCATTTGAATGTTGTTTTTGTTTTGTTTAGTTTCATTTAACTAGTTTAGCATTAAGTAGGAATCATTAGTTAAAATAGATAAATGGCTCGTCCCGACGACGGATCCCTTTCGACGGGATTCTTGAGGGACTAAATCGAGAAAAAAACTAAAAAATTGTAGTATCTTTCTGATGACCGATCTTTTAGACGATTTTCTTGAGGGAAGTTAGTCTAGGAAAAACACCAAAAAGATTTTTTTTTTAGGTAGTGTACCAACTCCCCCTTGGTTTTTTTTTATACCACGGTTCTTTTCCAAGGGTTTAACTTGAATCGGGTGTAGGTAGTTTTTATTTTTTCTTTTTGATTTGTATATTAGGTTAATGGGCTACGAGCTAAAAAATTCAAAAGAGAACCCATAGCGTTAACACACCTGAACACAATAGACCCTAGAGTGTAACGCTTAGTCTTGTTTGTTGAATCTCACTAAATTGCCTTAATCTGTATGTTTGACTGAATTGAATGCTCGTAATGGAGTATCTTGAGGAGCTGATCTTAAACGAGTCATGTGCCATGTGTGGTGAGGTTTTGTGTAGTCCATGTTGTGTGCTTGTGTCTAGAACTTGCCCGGTATGTGAGTTGAAGCGAAAATTTAGGTGATGCTTGGTTTGAAAAATGATTTTAGGCTTTCTTTGATCCTTTTGAGCTTAATTGCTTATCACAAATAAAATCTATCCCTAGTTAATCCTTTTGAGCCTATAGACTTTTGTTTGGCACCCACATTACAAGCCTGTACCCTTTTATTCGTAATTGATCTTGTTTTGATCCTTTTACATCTTAAAGCACTTTAATTGTGAGATGAGCACTAAAAGAAGTAAGAAGGGACTAGAGTGGGGTGGCTTTTGAGTGGAACCAATAAAAGAAAGATGGGTGCACTTATATTTGTAAAATAATACACCACTACCAGAAATTGAAAAAAAAATGGAGAAGGAAAATATAGGTGAATAAATTGTTGTCTTTTCTAGTTAGTGGGGTATGAATTAAAGTAGTGCTTAAAGAAAGACGGAGAAATTCTGGGGTTATATTGTTTGTGAAATTAAAGTAGGGATTGAAGAATTTGCGCTCAAAATGATTATGTAATGTGTTAAAGTGCTTAGGAGGGTGAACCACTATTCCTAAATATATCCTACCCGTCCCTTAGCCCACATTACAACCATGAAAATGTCCTAATTGATTTTAGATCGAGTAAGCCTACATTAGTGGAGATTTACATTAAGGGCAAGCTTATGGTACCAATTGCATGCATGTGACTTCTTTTGTGAGTGTGAGTGATTTTTCTTTGACATATGTACGCATGAAAATTCGATTGTGTGGATTGATCTATATATTTCTGCTGGGAATGAGAGGGCATGTGATTAGTGAAGGAAAGGCAAGTCTTGACCTCTGTGTCTAGTATGTTGAGGAAGTATGAATATTGCATGGCACTTGAGAGTTGACCTTTGAGGCTAGGATTGTTCACTGCTAGGTGTAAGGTATATAAATTGTTCTGGGTGTAATGCGTTAGGGGAAATGGTTGAGTGAAGGAATCTCTAGAGAGTATAGTTTGATTGCTCGAGGACTAGCAATGAATTAAGTGTGGGGTGTTGATAATAGGCTAAATCTAGGTGATTTAGCTATTGTTTATTCTTTCGCTTGATTATATTCCATTGACGTAATATGCTTAATTGATGAAAAATAGGCTCTAATTGTGAATTGTATACATTGCAGGATGAGGAGCTTATGTGATGCTTTCGAGAGGCTATTGGAATGATTTATGAGAAAGAACGACCCCTCAGAGCTGAGTGCGCGCAAGGACGAGACGAAGAAATGGAAAAACTGATGGCCCAGATGCGTGAGCTCGCGCGTGTTATGGTGTTATGGGATTGAGGCAGAATGTTAGAAAAAATGCGCGAAGTTATGCGCGAAGTAATGCGCGAGCTCGCGCGTTTCCCAGTTCGGAAAAGAGTTGTTCAGGGGAAAAATTGGAAATATAGAGAGAAACCCACTTAACCTATATAAAGTCAAGCTCGCCCAAGGTTAAATGATGAAGTTTTCATAGGCTAGTGCAAGGTATCAAGAAGCAAGAGGCAAGGAGGAGATTTTGACCATCATGTTCTTCTTTTCTTTCCTTTGTTTTTGCTATTTTTGATGAAATTGAACCCTATTGTGTTGAACATTAGTATGAGTAGCTAAAATCCATTATTCTGGGGTCATGGGTGAAACATGAAAGTTGATGTTTGACTTTTAATTCGACGAAGTTGGTTTGTCATATTGGATTGTTTATTTAATTCTGATTTTAATTATTTTGCTGAGTAGCTAACAGTGAAATATCATCTACGAATTTAGAGTTGAACTCGAAAGTGGGAACTTTAGATTTCATATAGAATTAAATAGAGCAGGTTCTTGAACCCGGGCCTCGGGGAACGGATTCACAATTGGGATAGACAAATACCCAATTGCCTTGCTTGGTTGGAATACAGGAATTCTGAATGCATTCTGGTTAATCTTAATTCCATAGACATATAGGCATTGAGTTAGCTTAAATAGGCGAGTAAGAACTCGATAGATTCTTATGAGCAATATAAACCCTGTCAATCAACAATCCAGATAAATCGATTAGTCATTTTAAGCCAAGAACACAACACGATTGTTAACTAGCCTGTGACCCTGGAATATCTTCTCCTACTGTTTGTTACTTGAACTTTCTACTCGTTTGGTTAATTGCTCTAGTTAGATTATTTCTTGATAGTTAGGTAGTACAACAATTACATCTTGATTTTGTGAAAAACCTCTTGGATAAATAAAGTAATTGAGTTGAATCAGCCAACATTTAATCATAAATCTTCGTGAGAACGATACTCTACTCACTACTCTATTACTTAACGTCACGTGCACTTGCATGATTGTTTTGGTCACAACAACAATGATTGGTTTTCCTTCTCTAAACTTTCTGACTGATGTGGAAAGAGAAAGAAAAAAGAGGAAAAAATGGAGGCGTAGTTAATGAGGAAAACAAACATAAATTGACTATTTTATATATAAAATTAAAAAGTGGTGACTATTGATGCAAATAATGCCAAGAAGTTTTCTTAATAAAAAAAAATTTCATCTAACAAAAGTTTGGTAAAGATATTCGCTAGTTTATCAGTTGTTCCAACAAAAGTTATTTCTATATTTCCTTTAAGAACATGATCTCTAATGAAGTGATGCTTAATATGTATATGCTTTGCCCTAGAATGATGAACATGATATTTAGAGACGAATAGCACTTGAATTATCACAGAAAATTTGTATAGGGTTTAAAAGATAGTTCATAGTCACCAAGTTGATGGGACATCAATAGTAGCTGTGCACAACATTGTCCATTAGCGATATATTCAACTTTAGTGGTAGACAATGCAACTGGTGCTTGTTTTTTACCGTTCCAGGATATCAATGCCTTCCCCAATAATTGACACATACCACCCGTGCTTTTTCTATCTTCCTTATCACCTACAAGATCGGCATCTGAAAAACCTTCTAATTTAAAAGAGGTAGAGCGAGGATACTATAGTTCATGAGAAACAGTTCGAATAAGATAGCGAATAATTCTCTTTACTGCAGTCAGATGTGACTCATTAGGAGCTGATTGAAACCTGGCATATTTACAGACACAAAACATAATATCCGGTCGACTTGTAGTTAGATAAAGCAGTGAGCTAATCATTCCATGATACTTAGTTTCTTCAACATGGATTCCCTATTCATCTTTGTTTAGACTCGTTGAAGGACTCATTGGTGTGCCAATGGCTTTAGCATTGCTCATGCCAAATTATTGAATCTGTTCCTTTGTGCATTTGGTCTGACATATAAACGTTCCTTCTTCAGATTGTTGGATTTAAAGTCCAAGGAAAAATGTTAACTCTCCCATTATGCTCATTTCAAATTCACTTTGCATAAGATTTGAAAATTCCTTGCACATAAGAGGGTTAGCACTACCAAATATAATATCATCAACATAAATCTGAATAATGAGATTACCTTCTGATGATCTTTTAATAAACAGGGTAGTGTCTACTTTACCTCTTGTAAAGCCATGATCAATAAGAAATGAACTAAGTCTATCATACCATGCTCGTGGAGCTTGCTTTAGTCCATATAGTGCTTTTGGTGAGCTTCTAAACATGGTATGGAAACTTTGAGTTCACAAACCCAAGAGGTTGTTTCACGTATGCTTCTTCCTTAATAAATCCATTCAAGAAAGCACTTTTGACATCTATTTGAAATAGCCTGAATCACATAACGATGCATATGCCAGAAGAATTTGTATAGACTCCAGGCGAGCTACTGGAGCGAACGTTTCGTCATAGTCAACTCCTTCCTGTTGTGAATAACCCTGAGCAACTAATCTGGCTTTGTTCCTTATGACATTTAAATCCTCATTCAATTTATTTCTGAAAATCCACTTTGTTCCAATTACCGAAACATTTTCAGGTTTGGGTATCAGTTTCCACACTTGATTTTTGCCAAATTGATCTAACTCTACCTGCATTGCTTGTACCCAACTTGTGTCTTTTAGAGTTTCTCCTATCTTCTTTGGTTCAATCTGAGAGATTAATGCTATGCTTGTGATAAGCGCAATTTAATTCATTTTTAAACATATAATTTCTTTGTAAAAACACAAAAACTATCATATTTATTCCATACTTTTGTCTAAATTATGCAGGAAAAGTTAAAAAAGAATTGGTCCGGGAATGAGAAGATTACAGAGGAAAAAGTAAAAAAACGGACAAGCTAAAGAAAAGTAAAATACGGTGCTAAAGAAGACGTTGTATAAAGCGATCTGACATGACAAAGGACAATCGGCCCACGACCGGCTACAACAAACTATAACCGATCCATAACCAAAGAAGCTCATAACCGAGCATAACAAGGCACAACCAGCCATCACAAGTTCATATCCAGAAGATAATTGAAAAGTTTGTCATGGCTTGCCTATAAAATGAGGCATCAATCGTGAAATCGCAGGGGAAGCAGGGAAGAAATCTGAGAAGTGTAATATTAAGCAAAAAGTTTTTCCTTTCTCTTTGTTCTTTAGTTTTGCTTCTGTTTCTTCTTTTAACCATTACTCTGGCTTCATCTCTAGTTCTGAATAAATTATAATATTGGAAATTACTCTAGCTCATGTTTTTAATTAAATAGGGGGAATTATTCTCTTGAATATTTCTTTCTATTTTCTAATTTAATGGGCACTGTCTAATTATTTTAACTTTTCTACAGAAATTTCAGAAAGTGTATGACCCGTTCCTCTTCTAGAGAACTAGTCAAATACGATCCTGAAATTGAAAAATCCTTGTGGTTGTTACGAAAAGAACAATACTCACGATCTCAAATTTTCACATCGGAGGAAATGGAGAACGAAAAACTCAATAACCAACTTCCACCACATCAAGTAGAAGAACAATTTGATGAGGTGGCACCACGACGTGATAGAATACTCCGTGATTATGCAAGGCCAGGTCATATTGAAGGAGATTCAAGTGTGAGGAGAACACCAATTGCAGCAAACAACTTTGAAATCCGCAGAGGCTTGATTCAAACTATTCAACAGTCGTGCCAATTTACTAGTGATGCGAGTGAAGATCCTCACACCCATCTAATTGATTTTCTTGAATTAGTTGAAACTTGCAGGTATAATGGAGTCACAACAGACGCTATCAGGTTACGACTTTTTCCTTTTTCTTTAAAAGGTGAAGCCAAAATATGGTTGCGAAGTCTGCCTAGAGGTTCAATCACTACATGGGACCAAATGACTCAGAAATTTCTTAATAAATATTTTTCACCTGCAAAAACATTTAAAATGAAGCAATATACCAATAATTTTGTGCAAACAGACACTGAATCTGTATATTAAGCATGGGAACGATTAAAATCAATGCTAAGAAAATGCCCACACCATGGTATCCAAGATCCTGACATTTTATATATTTTTTATCATGGTCATAAACCCTCTGCTAGAAATGTTATTGATGTAGCATCAGGAGGATCCAAAATGGGAAAAACTACTATAGAAGCCATGTAATTCCTAAATGAAATTTCAGAAAATGCTGTTCAACGGCCCTCTGACATAATGATTCTTAAGAAAGCAGCAACAGTCAATCAGGTTGAAGCTTGGAATTTATTAGCGCAACAAAATGCAACTCTTACACAAAAAGTTGAGGCATTTCAAGTAAGTTCTCAATCATCATCCCAACTTGAAAATTGTGATATTTGTAAAGGTAATCATCCGAATCATGAATGTCAAGCTTTAACGCAAAATGAGGAACAAGTAAATGTGATTGGTTATAGAAATAATTACTCATTTGGTAGTCCCATGGCACAAAAACATCAGGGATTTTAGTGGAGTGATCCTAATGGTGCTGAAAATCCTCAAAAATTTTTTAATCAGAAGAAGCAGGTACAGGGACCACCTGGTTTTCAAAATCAAAATAGAGGGCAACATAATTTTCAACAATATCAGCAGCAGCCTCAAAGAGCTCATCAACAAAGCCTTGAAGACCTGATGTACAAATTCATTAAAGCTAGTGACGAGAAGGTTGAAAGTCAACATTCGGGTATCAAGAATTTGGAAATTCAGGTAAGCCAATTAGCAACCCTCATGTCTGAACAAATAAAAGGTGCTCTACTAAGCAACGCCGAGAAAAATCCAAAGGAACACCTCAAAGACATCTCTCTACGGTCAGGTAAAACTCTTGATCATCCATATGCAGATAGAAAAGTAAAACCACAAGAAGTGGAACAGGTAAATGAAGGTGAGAATAAAAGAGACTCTGAACTTCTAAAAGAACAAAAAGATAAAGGAAAAAGGTACAAGAAAATGAATTGAAAACATATTGTCATGTGATGGACCGACCCGTCGTCACGTGAGTTACAACCCCATTTCCCTCATCTTATGTTTCTCTATGCTTCATTGTCGGTATTGGAGGTGATCGAGTCGAATTGGATTGGTTTTAGATGGAAATGAGACACTTAGTCTCTTTAAGGAAGGCTTGTTTTGGAAAAGTCAACCGGATATTGACTATTGAGTTAGAGGGCTCGGATGTGATTTCCGGTGATTGGGATAGCTTCAGGGGTTGATTTGTGACTTAGGAGTGCGATCGGAATTGATTATTGGAAGTCCGGTGTAGAATTAGGCTTGAATTGGCGAAGTTAGTATTTTGGCGAATTCCGGTTGGTAGGTGAGATTTTGATCTGAGGGTCGGAATGGAATTCTGAGAGTTGCAGTAGTTTCGTTAGGTGATTTTTGATGTGTGTGCAAAGTTTTAGGTCATTCGGAGGTGTTTTGGTCGGGTTTTTGATCAAATGCGCATTTCCGAAGTTTTTAAGAATCTTAGGCTTGAATCCCATGTGAATGCATGGTTTTAGAGTTGTTTGATGTGTTTTGATGATTGGAGCAAGTTTGAATGATGTTTTAGGATATGTTGGTGCCTTTGGTCGAGGTCCCGGGGGCCTCGGGGTGATTTCAGATGGCTAACGGGGTGAAATTTGAGTTGAGGAATGGCAGATTTTTAGCTAGTATCTAGTATGATCGCTTCTGCGGAAAAGGACCGCAGAAGCGGTTTCGCAGAAGCGTATTGGTGGTCGCAAAAGCGGTCAAGAGCTGGGTAGGATAGTTCCACAGAAGCGGAACCTTTTTCACTTAAGCGAGTCCGCAGAAGCGGACAGGCGATCGCAGAAGTGGATTTGGGCTGGAGAGTTGGTTCCGCAGAAGCGGACATTATGTCGCAGAAGTGGCCATGGGTGTTTTAATGAAACTCCACAGAAGCAGACAAAAACCGCAAAAGCGGTGGCGCGGAAGCGAGCATGGGGACCGCAGAACCGGAAATCCCTAAAGCCAGAAGGGTTTTATATGCATTTTTTGTTCCGCGAGGCTTATGTAATTTCCACCATTTTTAAACGAGCTTGAGAGCTATTGGACGGAATAGAAGAGAGATTTCGACTAGGTTTGATTGGAGGTAAGTCCCTTGGCTTAAATACATGAAATTATGATAAATTTAACATGGAAATTGGTTGAAATCCATCAAAAGAGAGTGAAGCTAGGGCTTGGGAACTTGGTGATTTAAAAAATGGAATTTGAAGGGCCAATGGACTCCGATTTCTGTAAATTTTATATGTACGGACTCGTGGCGAGATGAGGAGTCCGGTGATGTGAATTTTGTAATTTTTCGAGAAGTGGGCCCGGGGCTCAGGTTTTGCCAACTTCATAATTTTTGATAATTTTCGAGTCTTTTCGACTGTATTATGTTCCCATAGCCTATTGTAATGTATTCCTTATGGTTTTAACCAGATTCTACACATGAGGAGGTTGAATTGCGAGGCAAGTGCAAAGGGAGCTAGGATTTCGGCCGGCTTGAGGTAAGTAATGGTTATAAATGATGTTCTGAGGGTTTGAAACCCAAGATTTGCACTACATGGTGTTATGTTGAGATGAGACACACGCTGTATGATGAGCGTGAGGTTTGTTACTGCTGGAGATTCGGACTCGGTCCATCCCGATTGATGACTCTACTGTATTTTTGACTGAGACTTAATTGATATCAGTATATTTTGGGCTAGTTGCGATGTTTGGGGCCTTGTGCCGATCTCTAGAACCCTTAGGGGGTATGTTGTACTAGTTGACCTCACTTTACTTGTCGAAATCATACTCTCAATCATGTTCTTAACTGTTAAACATAATATGAATCGGCTTTAGAAATTGGCAATCCAAATGAAGAATACCTGGGGTTGGAAACCCTATCTTAGCTGAGTGGGACCGAGAGGCCAAGTCTATATTGACTGAGAGGGGTCAAGGACCCTATAGTGAGAGTATTTGATATATACCGGATTGTGCAGCACGCCGCAACAGTATATATGACACATATATGGATCGGACTACATGCCGCAGTAGTATATTATATGGATCAGACTGCAAGCTGCTGTAGTTTATTATATGGATCGGACTGCACGCCGCAGTGATATATTATATGGATCGGACTACACGCCGCAGTATTATAGCGCT
>MDKF010083073.1:0-28921 GCA_026770625.1 Nicotiana glauca | reverse complement strand
ACAAGTAAACCAGACTAATCATGACATGACTAATATCAAATTAACAAACAAATCTAATTGAACTAAATGTAAACATAATTCAACACAAAGAACTCACCATAGACGAAATAGACAGAATTTAATCAAAAAAATAAAGAAAAAGGACTAGGAGAACTTATCTTTTGTTTATTAGCCTTCAAGCCTGAGCCAATTCTTGAGAACTCTCTAGGACTTATGACCTGTAACATCCCGAATGATATGTTTTTTTTTCAAAAGAAAACATCAATTAGGGATGTTACGGTCATGAGTCCCTAAAAATTAGTCTGAAGGATTCTTGATCAGAAGATTAAACATGAGATTCAAGGGTTTTCTGGTAACTTTTGAGGCCGATGGTTACGAGGAGTGAGTAGCGGACATTTTAGAGAAGCTATGATGTAAATTAGGGGCCATTTGGATGAACTAGTGTTCGCCGGAATTAGGGTTCCGGCGACACCCTTTTCAAATATTCGAGACAGACCACCAAGATTCGAGGGAAACGGGGTAGAAGGGTGAGAAAGGGAGGTCAAGGCGGTTCAGGGGTGTAAAGGTTGGAAGGTTTGGTAGTGGTGGCGTCTCCCGTCGGCGAGGGTTCCGGCGGGCCTTGGAAGAATATTAGGGCGGCTAGGGTTTTAAGTAAAAGAAGAAGAAAAATGAAATAAAAGTGTGTAACGTTTTTACCATATTAAAAGATTGATGATGATCACGGACCGTTGGATTAAAAGAATTAACGGTTGAGATCGCTTGACGCTTACACGGCGTCGTTTGGTTTACTGAAAGATTAATCTATGGTCGTTGGATTTGATCACTGGACGGCTCAGATCTCTTGATACCAAACGACACCGTTTGATTTATTATGCGGACAGGCCAGGCGACCATTGGATCTAAAATGATCAAGGGCTGAGATCACAGGACGTCAAACGACGTCGTTTAGTTTTGAAGCTGGGCAGACCGGTTGTGGGGCATTTTGGGCTCTGGTGTGGTTTGGCCCAAAAAATTTTCCTCTCTTTTGTGTTTTCAATTTTGTATATATATCTCAATTATTTTCACTTGTATTATTTGTATTATTTTTTGTATTTCTATTTTTTGTATTTTATTTTTTCGTATTTCTATATTTTTCTTTTGTATTATGTATTTTTGTATTTATTTTCCTTTTGTATTTTTGTCTTTTATTTTAAAATTCTAAGAAATTATTTAAAATCGAAAAATAAATGTAAAGACCATTTTTGTCATTTTCTTTAATTTTGTTCTAAAACAAATTGCTAAGAATGAAATAAAATCCTAAATGCATATTTTGTATTTTTATGACTTAACATGCACGAATAACAAGCAAACAATTAACACAAAACTCATAGAAATTTTAAAAAATAAAGAAAAATCTTTTGTTTGAATTTTATGGGAATAAACTCATATATATAGTAAAAATCATGTGCTCACAGTACCCATGCTCACTATGGGGGTGCAGACTTCGGAGGGACCCCTTACGACCCAAGCGCAATATCAAGCCATCTCGTGACATCAAATATAGGCCTTTAGCCTCATATCAGTATCAGTATAACACTGCTGCGGTGTGCAACCCGATCCGTGATATATATATATATACACACACACACACACACACACACACACACACTGTTGCGGCGTGCAGCCCGATCCAAAAGTATCCTCACAATACAGGCCCTCAGCCTAACTCAGTCAACAGAATCACTTAAGCCACTTGGGCAATGATAGACATGATGCTCAGCCCAAAATATTATTGGAAATATCATTTCAAGTGTTAAAGCAAGTAAACTTGGCTGAGTTTTGAAAACAGTGTAAAAATACATAACTGAGTTCAAGTATAAAATCAAACAGTGAGGAAATATCAACAACTATCCCCGAAGGGGTTCAAATAGCTGGCACGAAGCCCAAATATGGCAATCATCCCAAGTCATGATGATAACAAATAAGTTTCAGTCAATTACACAGTAAAAATTATCAATCGAGATGGATCAAGTCACAATCCCCAACGGTACTCTAACCCACACTCGCTATCCGGCGTGCAAGTCACCTCAATATAGCACTACGATGTGCAATCCGGGGTTTCAAACCCTCAGGATATCATTTACAATCATTACTCACCTCGAACCGGTGAAATCTCAAGCTTGCGAAGCTTTTGCCCCTTAAATTGGCCTCAACGATCGTCGAATCTATCCAAAAATAGAGCGAATACATCACAATAGGCTAAGGGAACATAACCCAATCGAAAAGAACTGAAAGACATAAAAAATTATGAAACTTGCAAACCCCGAGCCCTGGGCCCACTTCTTAAAAATCCAAAAATTTAACATCAACAGATTTCTTATCTCCTCACGGGTTCGTACATACCAAAAGTTCACAAATCCGACCTCAAATGGTCCTTCAGGTCCCTAAATTAAATTTCAAAATCTCAAGCCCTAGTTCTTCAATTTTTGGCTTAATTTCCATTAATTTCTAGGTGGATTTCACAATAAGAACAAGTTTTAAGTTAAAAAATCTTACCTCCAATCGATTCTCCTTGAATCCCTCTTCAATTTCCTTCAAAAAGCTCTCAAAAAGATCAACAATGGAGTAAATGAGCCCCAAAAGCGCGGATAAAATGTTTTAAAACATTCTGCCCCAGGTCTGACTCTTCCTTCTTCACGAACGCGGTCAAACCTGCGCGTTCGCAAAGCACAACCTTACATTGACCAAAATTACTCTATGTGAACGCGACACAGAGGTCGCGAGCGCGATGCCTCAGCTCCCTTACCTATGCGAACACGGGGCACCTGATGCGAATATGAAGAGTAATTCCACTGGACCCCAAATACTTATACGCGAACGTGAAGCATCAGCTCCCATCCTTTTACGAACTCGATCCCTCGAGCGCGAACGCGAAGGCTTAAATTCCTTCCTTCCAAATTTTTTCTACGCGAACACAAGTCTCCTCTCACGTACGCTAAGAGATAAATCTCTGCAACACTGAACCTTTAATTTCTGCAACTTCCAAACTCCAAAAATGGTCCGATTGACCATCCGAAACTCACCCGAGGCCCCTGAGACCTCAACCAAAAGCACCAACACATCCTAAAACCTCATTCAAACATGTTCCAATCGCCAAAACACCTCAAACAACACCAAAACTATCAATTCACATCGAATTCAAGCCTAAGTTTTCCAAAAACTTCTGAAACACGCATTTGATCAAAAACCCAACCAAACGACGTCCGAAAGACCTGAAATTTTTCACACACATCACAAATCACATAACGAAGTTATTGCAACTCTCGAAATTCCATTCCGACTCCCGGATCAAAATCTCGCCTATCAATCGGAAATCACCAAAATACTAACTTCGCCAATTCAAGCATAATTCTACATCGGGCTTCCAAAACCAATTCCAATCACGCTCCTAAGTCATAAATCATCCCACGAATCTAAAAAAATCATAAAAACTCTGATCCGAGCTCGTATACAAATAAGTCAACTCTTGGTCAAACCTCTGAAACTGTTATTTCAAATTTATTCCAAATTTTCCCGAAAGCCGAAACCAACGATCTACATTAGTCATAATGCATAACACGGGGCAAGTCATGCCTGAGAACTGGCGATCAGAGTGCAAATGCTCAAAACGACCAGTCGGATCGTTACATCAGTATTGTACAATCTCCCATGTCCAATGTCTGTGTAGATTTCCCCATATTCCTCTAACTTTCTTCAGAAACAACCATGGAATAGGTCTTGTTGACAGAAGGTATTGGACTCATCATCAAAATTTGACTCCTAGATTGTGAATATGTCTCATTCAGTCCCATCAGAAACTGTAGCAACCTCTGATAATTAAATTGCTCAAAGTAACACTTAGATTCTGGACAATTACACCCAGGACATGGCATCAAGGCATCATATTCTTCCCATAAATCTGTCAACCGTGAGAAATAGGTTGACACAGTAGATATTCCTTGCAATCACTACAAGAAATCAGGTCTATGGCGACACTTATTTGCCGACTCTTGTAATAAATAACGTTGAATATTAAGTTTTTTGACATTTTTCAAAAAATTATCGGAAAAAAGAGACGGTTAATAAAAAATATCATAAAATTTTGTGACTTTTGATTTAAGTGTCACAATATTAGTCGGACTTAAACCGCTTTTATAATTAAGGTCTTGGGATTTAACCACAAAAGTAAAGAAATACTAGAAGAGACTGCTATTAAATAGTAGTACAAAATTTCAATTTCGACTAATCCTAGCGCCGATTATTACCTTCTTCTCCATCTGCCTGGATCCAAGCATGCGGTAACGGATCACTGTCCTTACCCCAACATCTATTGGTAACTGATTTGTCTTTGTCACTGTATTTTACCCAATCTCACGAGAAACGAAAACCCTCAATCCTCTCCGTAATCATTTACAAACTAAGCAGAAACAACTCGAAGTCCCAAATACGGAGGTAATTAGAAATGTTTTTTTCTCTTTGTACTTTCTGGCTCTTAATTGAGAAATCTGGGCTTATTCTTTAGTTCAAGTGAAATACATTTGGTATTGTTGCAATAATTTATTTTGTATAAAGTTATTACCAACAGAAGTCTTCTATGAACAAAGGGATTAGGTTTTTTATCCTGAAATTAAGCAATCCGTTCTTTCATCATGTTATTTTTACCTTCTAGATTAGTAATTGTATCTATTTGAAATTCAAAGTACCATTTTTAGGATACAAGACATGTCTATGAATATATGTAATTGTAATTGTAGACTAATATACTTAACTCTATTTGTAGCCCAAAAACTCTGGCTGTGAATTGGGTATTTACAATCGTTTTGAGAATCCCCAGTATTGGATGTTGGATTGATGTATCATTATGATTTTTATGTTAAGCCTTTCACATGTTTTGGTTCTAACAACTACCTTACAAACTCTGTTAATTTTGGAGAATTTTGATATTAATGTGTTTTTGAGTCATTTCGAATTTAAGAAAGAACTTAGTGTTGGTTTTCTTGGTTATTGCTGGAGAATGCTTCAATTCACCTTCTTTTTTTTTATTGCTAGAATATTTCAATACTCGTTGAATCTAAAGCAAAATCTTATTTGCTAAAGTGAGACTTGATCAATAAATCTAGCATAAAAATAGAGGCATTTGATTTAACTATTTTAGTTTAACTGTTTATTATATTAATCCAATTGAATCGTGAGACTTTCACTTGATTTCTTGGTAAGAGTATGGTTGTTGATACCCAATTTTTCTCTAAGTATAAAATATACCTAAAATACTTCAAAAATAGCATATTTGTGCATATATAAGCACACCCAAGAGTTTTGGCATTTTTAGTAATTTTTAAACCAATTTATTGCCTATTTTAATAAAACAAAATCCGATAATTATTTCCAAAACTATCATTTTGGTGGACAATTTATTTTTATTCTCATATTTACATCAAAGTATAGCTAACATGATTTTTGCATATATTTACAAATTCGTTTGGTATTTTTAAAAATAAATTACATATAACTGCAATACTAGCCTCTTTAAGATTTTATAGTATTTTATAATTATAAAATTAGTTCTAGTATTTTTAAATTAATATTTATATATCATTAACTGATTTAGTATCTTTAATTTAATTTTAAAATCATTTCTATTATTTTTATAAAATAAAAGGGAAAAACTAGCTATTTAAGTTTTGGCCTCATTTCATTTCAATTATAACCCCAACTCCATTTCAATTTTAGCCTGAAATCAACCCAATTCGACTGGCCCTAATTCCAATTTTAACCCGACCCCCGATCCAACTATTTAACCCGCCCGAATTTCTTTTAATCCTGGCCGTTGATCCTTTTGATCAATGGCCACGATCACTCCTTTCCATTTAAACTCACCTAACCCAACCCTAACCCCTCATTTCTCTCTAACAGCCACCTCTGAAATCCCTTGTCTCTCTCGAATCCTCTCGACCTCTGAAACCCTACCTCCCTCTACGACCTAAAAGCCACCGGAATCCATGGCTAATCTAGCCATGGACAACTTCTACTCACCCCCTCCTACTCCTATACGTGTGCTCTTGGAAGATTAGAGGCTAGACCTCGAAGGTCCTCGTCCAGACCTTGGCCGATTCGAGTCTCTTTGGCATTTTCGGCCTTGCTCCTACGTGTCCAAGCATTAGGAGCCTATTTCTACCATCTCCGGCTCAAGACCAGACTTTCTTCCAAGCCTTTTCATTTATAGGGTTTCTCTGAAACCCCAAAGCTATTCGAGGTTTTTCTCTGGTTGTCTTCTTAGATCTATGCTATATCTGTGCTCTAATAGAGTTTTAAAACGTTTTCCCCAATTTTCCTTTCAAAATTTATTTGTTTCCGATTTAGGGTTTCTAAAGAAATCTTAAGACGTTTTCTGACTTTTCTTTTTCTTCTTTTCTTTGTGTGAATCTGTCTATGCCATGTTCTTATGTTCTTTTCTTGCATGTTTGCTCCTGTGTTCTTGTATTTGTCGTATTATGCATGTTCTTCTATTTGTGCTCTGTTATTTCTTCTACTGGCTTCTATAGCATGCTTTTACATGTCTATCTTATGAGTCCCTTTACTGTATTTTATTGAGTTTTTAATCCCTTATTTTCCTTTACTGGACTTTCATTTTGAGTTCTAAGCATGTTTCATCTACTGTTTTCCTAAGCTTATATCGCCTCTTCTCTTCTGAACTTGTTTGAGTGGCAAGCTTTGCTTAAACGTGTTCCATGTGCTTCAAATTGGTTGCTACTTTCCATTTGCCTTGAACCTGCTATGCTATTTGTTTGTTTTCTCATATGTCTCTAAAAAAGACTACTGAGCATGTTCTAGTTGTTGTCTTCTCGTCTATACATTTGATTCGAGTCGGAAACCCTAGTATTTGGGGGTTTTTGGGCAGGGTTGACTTTGTGTTTCGTCTAGGGTTCTATTCAGGACCCTTGACTCTCTCAGACTTATTCCGAGTCTACAAAATGAACTCGACCTCTTTGTTATGACTCTGAATCTTTTCTACACTAGTCTCTCTCTTGTTTTACATGTCTGTATGCTTTATATATGACAAACCTTTCTTTCAAAAGGCCTTTTTCCAACTTGTGATTGATTCCGAATTTCTTTTTATAAGGTTTAATTGAGTGTTACTGATTTTCTCTAAATTAAACCCCTCTCCACCTTTCCTGGTTGGATTCATGCATACCAAACCTCAACTCCTGATTTTACTGGCTGTTGATTGATTGCCTTTCCTTATTTTTGCCCAAACCGTGTACTACTAGGCTCTTTCCTTAAATAATGTCTCTGTGTATTTACCCCTATTACGTTACTCTGGAAAAGGGTTTTTAGTTATTTTCTTTCCTTAATTACCTTATACCCGTTTGAAATCAAATCCCTTGACTGAAAGGAAATCGTTGAGACTAATTTTCAAAGTTATTTCTTACCTCTTCCTACTTGTTTTCTGCACTATAAAATGTGGGCTACCCTTCTGTACTTGAACAAACTTCTTTTCTGCACTTGAGACCTCACAATTGAACAGACTCTCGAATTGCACTCTTATACACATAGCTCTGCTTTCTACTCTCTTCTTCTCTCTACTTCTACCCTTTACCTTCTGAAGTACCTTTGAGTTCTCTTTGAACTTTCAAGTGTTTTGCTGAGAATTTGAGTTTGTTCCTGCTATTTGATTGCTCTGTTGTTCTGCTTATTCTTACCTTGCCACTGGTATGTTTCTCTTAGTTTAAATAATGCTACTCCACTATTTGTTTACATTCTAATTCTGTTTGGCTTTCCTTCACTATGTTTCTGCAACTTTGCTACTACTTTTCTTATATGAATACCCTTTACCTTTCCCCTTTGTATTTGAGTATGGTACAAGGCATAGCAGCACTATAATATTGTTGTCTATGACTTTGAACTGGGTTTTTTGGACCCCTAACTCAATCAATTCCCACTTCCATTTCCATTTTATATGTTTGAGCCCTGGGCTTGGGTCTGATAGTGTCCTAATCACTATCAAGACTTTGGTCTGACCTTCAAAACGTCTGCTCCTAACTTGTTCAACTAAACAAGTGGTCAGGGGTGTGCCAGCCTACCTTATGGCTAGGTAGGACCACCAACTGTCATGGCTCCAAAATTCCCTTTCACTTTGTACCTATTCCTAGCTATAAGGTCTGCCTCTCTCTTGCAAGCCATGCTTTAAGACCCCTGAGCTCCCTCTGAACTTCGATGCCTTAGAGTTGGCTCTTCCACACTGCACTATTCTAATTCTGATGATATCCTGGGTGTAAGAAATGCCTGGAATCCCTAAGATTCCTCGGAACTTTGAAACACCTTGGATAAAGGGAAGGCTTTGAAAAATCTGGATTCCGGAGTTGGTTAAATACATATTATTGGACATCAAGATTGAATTAGGCTGTTTGGATCTAGCTGTTAGCTTTTGATGTATCTTCAATTTTCAGTTTGATTTATTGAGTTGTGATAATTTTGTATGAAACTTGGGGAATATAGTAAAAGGGTGTGGGAGGGGTCTTTACCTTCTTGCATCCAAAGGGTAGAAATCATGACTTAGGACTTTACTTTTAAATCAAACTAGAAATCCTGCCTATATGGGCTCTAATACTAATTTAATCACATAGAGACCATGCCTATAGGATTTAACGCTTAATTAACCTAGAAAGCATGTTTATAGGATTTAATCCTCATATTCTGTAACTATGCATCACGAGTGTAAATTCCCTGAAATTGATAGATATCATGCCTATAGGATATGCATATTCATTAGGCAAATTTAGGAAGCATCTTTTCACGGTTTCATTAACAAGTGCTAAAAACGTAGCTATCATGCCTATAGGATTTTTGCATCAAACTCGTTGGCTCTTTAAAAGCAGTAATAACTGGTCAATCGGTTCCTAAACGCCTAACTTAGTAACGTTTTCAAAACTTTAACCTTTGATAAAACTCTTTTAAACCAGTGTGTATTTCTCCCAAAAATCGAGTTTTCTTCAAATTTGCATATCTGTTCTAATGCAGTTTCTCTAATATTATTCCTAAATGCATTTCTTTTTAAAACGATTCCCGAACTCATTGTTTAAATCAGTTTCGCAATTTACTCTTTAAAGTTTATCTCTTCTGGATTCCAATGATTACTCTTTCTGTATGTGCAATTAAAACAGTCCTCCAACCCCTTTTTGAAATTTATTTGCTGCCCTAAGTCTGCAGTCCCCTTTTTTCCTTTTTTTAAAAATACCTATGCATTAGTTACCTTTTAAAAATCAGTGCTTTTCTTTAAATACTTTAATATCCGACAACTGTATCAAAGTTGCCTAATGCATACTTTCTGTCTAAATATATGTGTTGAACTAGTCCGCTCGCTGCGCAATTTTAATCTAAGACCTAAATGAGTATTTGCTAAGGCATGTTAAACCAAATGATTGTTTGATTTCTGGGGTTAATTTGAGCCTTGTATGATTGTTTGTTCTCCCCTTTTATGTTCTACTTGTTTTGAATGTCGCAACTAGAATTTTATCCTTTAAAACTCCATAAAGGCCCAATCCCTTTCTTCCCTTTTAGGATTAGAAGTCCTAACACCCCGGGACTGATAGTTTGGGACGGGTAATAGCATGCAGTAGGTAAACGATACCATTCCGCGCTTTAATACCTAAACGGGTGGGAAGGGTAGACATGGAGATGATGATTATACGACAACACTTCACGTACAATTGAGTACCAGTGTTGTGCGAATGATCCATGTAATGTATAAACCTAGGACCCCTCTCCCTCTTTATCAGTTGTTATCTTCAGATTCTTTTCAAAAAGCTGTCCAAAAATTTTTCGAACCTCCATCTCTTGTTTATTTCCTTAAGTTATTTGCATTATTCATTTGATCTCTCCCTCATTGCATATCTCTCCTTAATATACAAAAATTGTTATTCCTTTAGCTTCAGCATCTTTAAATCCTTTTCGCACTCCTATTGTAACAATTTTCCCATATTTGCAATACTTGCTTGTTTATTTGTTTACATTTGCATTTAAAGTCACAATTGTAGCATGGCCGGGAACCACACTAGTGGATCTTGAGGGGTGCTTAACACCTTCCCCTCGAGATAATTTCAAGCCCTTACCCAAATTCTGGTTTTCATCTTTAATTTTTCTCTAAAAAGTGTCCTAATGCACTATAATCATTATGTGGCGACTCTCCAATCATTAGGCTTTTACCATTGCATGCTATACGTGATTTTATTGCTTTCTTTTATTGCTTTTTATTTAATGTCTTTATTTGAAACTGACTTATTTCTTTTGTTTTTTAATTACTTTCATTTACTGCTTTTCCGTCAATGTTATTGTAATTTTTGAGCAATCATTGTAAACTTTATGAACGTGAAAATACATGTCAATATGTTTCATTCTTGTAAACTGCATCTTCAATATCATATTCCACTTGTGCCAAACAAATACTATAGCAACGCTTATAATGAGTAGTTGCGCACTTCCAATACTATCACCCCCTAAATTTGGCAAAAAGTGTATTTGAGGTAAACCAGTCGATCAACGGTGCAGTCGACGGTTCCGTGCCTTTCCCTCTTGAATTGTCCGCTCAAGGGTACCAGTCTAGCACTTCAAGATAGATACCTTACTCCGTTAAATTGTACATGCATCATGGTTAAACCTAGCCGAGTCAGTTATGTTTTCCACATAATGACTCATTAAGATAGCCTTGTCCAAAGTCCACCGGGTTTCCTTGAAACCCAAATGGACATCTACACGTTCTGTGCATTTATTTGGAGAACTTAAGTGCTTTGCTATGCTAATTATTGGTTTAAATGGTCGAGTCTGGTAGGGGTAAGGGCCTAACACTTTATTTTGTAGAAAATGAGGTACGAAGTCCCCAGATTTGGCATGGTAACCAACATTCATCCAAGACTGCTGAATTGGTGGAAAGACCTCCATTCTAGTGATCAGATACTCGTCCGAAAATACTTAGGGAATTTGCCTTCACTTCTAGAGAACCATCCTGACGACAAAATCATAATCGTTGAAGAAATGCAGGCGGGCATTTGGCCCGAGCCTACTTACTGCTAGGACTACGCGAGTTGGTGGATCTGTTCGAGGGAGACAAGACTGCCAAATCTGGAGAAGGTCCTTCTGGGAACAAGTAGTTAGGAGTCTTTTATTTTGCTTTAATGATGTAATAAGGCTAATGGCCACTAGTGACATTTTTACTTTCCATTGTTTAGAGTCGTTTTAGATTCGTCTTGTTTTTATCAATAAAATGAGGCATTTAGCATTATACGTTCTCCAAAACTATTTTTTGCTAGGCCTACCTCGGGCACAACGAGGCACCAAAATTAGGATACGATTTACATTTTTCGCACAACGTGTTTAAATACTGCAATATTTTTCTCCTCATAATCTTTACTAACTTGTTACCTTTTTGTTTTTACTTTCTGTTTTATTCCACTTCCCCAAAGGTTAGTTCGTGCACTTTGGCATGATCATCTTAAGCAGAACCACCAGGGCTCGGAAGGCTCCGGGGTAGCAAAGCTAAGCAAAAGCACCATGCATCGCATTTTATTTTACTAGTTGATTTTCTTTCCGCATTGTCTTTAATTTTGAAAAGAGCTCCGATGTTTCAAACAATTATGAATTTGATCAAAAGCATTTCAGTTTATCATATATCTCCCTCTTATTATATCCTCTATCATTAACTTGATTTTATACAGCATTACTATTACTTATCTTGATGATGAACCAATGTCAATTTCCTAACCCGGTCGTGATGGCCCCTCACATGAAGACAAGGCCAGCCAACTAACCCAAATTGTCTCTTTAACAATTATTAAACATAAATGAATAAATAAATACAGCTTAACGACAATAATAATAACAAGTGTTTACAGCCCAAAATAACCCGACCGGGGTGTCACAAGTCACGAGCATCTAAAGAAAACCTGAACACAACTACAGGGCCAATAATATACAAAATTAAATTCCGAAATTCTAAAGACAATGTCTGGTGCCGCGAACGCTGGCGGTCACCTTGTTCAACTACAGTAGTAATACCTTCAATCAGCTAATATCTCGCTACCGGGTGATCAATACCTGCATCTGCACACGAGGTACAGGGAGTAAAGTGAGTACTCCAACTCAGTGAGTAATGAGAATAAATAATCACGGAAAGCATGAAATCTCAGAAAGGCACAATTAACGCTATCTCAAGCAGTAAAATCAATTATACAATTAACCGTGGAGTATCGGATAAATTTCTTTTAAAACAGTGAAGACAATTAATTTCAACAAGTAAGGAATAATCAGAAACTTGCCCCTCGGGCTCCATAACAAACTCTCAGCACAGTATCAGCCCCACGGGCTCCATCCCAACTTACCAAAACACAACATCGACCTCCCGGGCCCACTCCCAACTCACAAAACACAAAATCGGCCTCTACACACATCGAATCTATCCAAAATTAGAGCGAATACATCACAATATAATAAGGGAACAATACCCAATCGAAAATAATCGAGAAATAGCAAAAATCTCGAAACTAGCAAAACCCGAGCCCCGGGCCAGCTTCTCGAAAAATTACAAAACTTACATTACCGAATTCCTCGTCTCGCCACGAGTCCATACATACCAAGAACTCCCAAATCCGAGCTCAAATGACCTATCAAATCCCAATTTGAAATATCAAAAACTCAAGCCCTAGTTCATCAATTTTAGGCTTAATGTTCATGAATTTCTAGACCAATTTCACAATATAATCGAGTTTTAAGTTCAAAGATCTGACCTCCAATCAAGCCTCTTTGAAACCCTCTTCATTTGCTCCCAAGAAGCTCTCAAGATGCTAAACAAATGGAGGAAAAGGACCCAAAAATCGCGGATATACTGCCTAGATTTTTTTTCGAAATCACTGTTCACGCGGAGGGGCACTGTTCATCCGCGCGGTTACTGTTCACGCGCGGGGTACTGTTCACGCTGCAGAAAAATACAGCAGCAATTAAAGAAATTACAGCAATTTTTGTTTCACTCAAATGGCTCTAAATCCGTCATACGAACTCGGAATTAGAAGATTCTTATTCCTACGAGTCATAAATAATAATACGAACACAACCTTTTAATCGAAACTCAATTCAGAGCTCATTTGCCCAGTGCGATACTCATTTCACTCGTTAAACAATTAACTCACATTTCGCGTCAAAAACCGAATCGCGACTTGATGAAATTAGACCAAAATTTCCATATCAGTCCTATAATTCATTATCAAAATTTCAGAAGTCTCGAAATCAAATTTGGATCTCTAGAACTAAAAATGAACCATTAGATCAATACATGCTTATGCTCAAAACGGCAAAATCTTCCAAAAACTTTTCCAAAACTTATCCGAGCCTCATGGTATCCCAACAAAGTATACTAACAAGTCCCATAATATTATAGAAACTTAGTTGTTCCTTCGAATCACCAAAAACAACACAAAAATACTAAATTCACCTCGGATTCAAGCCTATGAACTTTGAAACTTCGAACTTTCACATCCGATGCCGAAACACGTCAAAACTAGTTCGAATAGTTCGAATGACCTCAAATTTTGTAGACAACTCCAAAATGACATAACGAAGCTACAACAACTCTCAGAATTCCATTCCGACCCTCGGATCAAAATCTCACCTATCAATCGAAATTCACCAACAATACTAACTTTGCCAATTCAACCTTAATTCTACACCGGTCATCACAAAAAATATTCCGGACACACTCCTAAGTCTCAAATCACCTAACAAAGCTATCCGAACCATAAAATTCGCATTTCGAGTCCTCTAACACATAAGTCAATATCCGGTTGACTTTTCCAACTTAAGCTTCCTTTAAAGAGACTAAGTGTTTCAAACCTTACCAAAATCATTCCGGAATAACTTTAAATTTTGCACACAAGTCACATTCGACATTACGGACTTGCCCTAACTTTCGGAATTGCATTCCAACCCCGATATTAAAATTTCCACTTCCGGTCGAATTTTCTCAAAAAACTTCAAATTTCTATATTTAGCCAAATGACTTTAAAATGACCTCCGGACATCCGAATTCACTTTCGATAGCACTCCCAACTCCAGAATCACCATACGGAGCTATTCCCAGACTCGAAATCCCAAAGGGACATCTATAACACTGAAATGCCTTCCAACCCAAATTTATGAAATTCTTCTAAAATACTAACTTCCACAATATACGCCTAAATGCTCACGGGTTATCCAAAACCAAATACGGACATACGCCCAACTCCGAAATCATCGTACAAACATACTGGAACTTTCAGATCCCAACTTCGAGGTCGTTTGCTCAAAATTCCAATCTTAGCCATTTTCTTCAACTTAAGGTTGCCGCAATGAAAAGTTTCTTTCCAATTTTACTCCGAATTTCCCGAAATTCGACTCTGACCATTCGTACAAGTCAATATACCTAAAATGAAGCTATTCATGACTTCCAACTGCTGAACGACACGCTAGAACTCAAAACGACCGGTCGGGTCGTTACATTCCCCCCCACTTAAATAGACGTTCGTCCTCGAACGTTCCAAGAACTGATCTTAAGTTATCTGAAATCACTGTTTAACACCTTGTGCACCTGGCCGTGCTACCACAACTCATATGGACACATTAGTTTGATCAAATCTGCAAATATCCTCCTCTATCCATACAATAAGCTCAGAACTCAATTCTAACACCTGAAATTCTCTGTCAGACCTATTCCCTGTATATAACCACTGTATCAACTACCACACGAGGTACCAGAACACGACTGCGTACCTTTATTGAATTAGCACCATGCATCGCATAATTCACCATCTAACCCAATGACACTCCCTGAACCTTAATAGTCATAATTCTACGACTCTGATGCTCCCAATGCATATGATGATATACCTATACATTCTGTTATAATGCTGACGATACAACCACAACGGAGGAGATGTGCAGAAATTTCTAACCAATTGCAGAGTTAACCAAACATTAATTCTCTCCTTTTTGACTAAAATCATCACCTCATTACTACCCAAATACTGGTAACTGCCTTGTAATATACCTCACACAATCCCACTACAATGGTCCCCGATACCAATAGTCTCGCCTCACCTAGTACGAGCTGCTCGGACAACCAATCACCACAGACAATGACCAACGTCTCACATGATGCAAAATTGCACCAATAGGCCATAATGCAAACAAGATACATAAGGAAATGATTCAGGAATGGACTTCTCAACTCACAAAACTAATATGGACTTTTCCCTATAGAATAGGAATTTATAAAGCCATTTCACAGCACACGTGGCACAATCATAATATTACATGAATTGACGAACACGGAACAACATATGATATTCCAACACCCCTCCTTGAGGAGCGCTATATAGAAATGAACACATCTACCTCACATGAAGCCCATAATCGTATTTAAATCCATTCACCCACTTCAGGTCAATTCTGCTCGCACTGAACTAAGATGATAGCCTTTCCTGGACCCGTAATAAGTCATTTCTTCTCATAACACACAAGAACTACCACCATAGCCGGGACAACACCCCACAATACACAACCAAGTAAACCAAACGACTTCATATAGATCTAAGATATTCTTCCAACATTTCAACTTTCTTAAGTCCCCAAAATTTGACTAACTCCTAGATTTTTCAAATATTTCGGCGGAGTCTCCCTTGTAATTGGGCCTATCCACCTGTCAGAATAACACCAAAACAACTCCTAACAGCATGTCCACAACCCAACAAGTATCACAAGTATATCAATAACACTAATCTCCGCATTACAAGCCCGACATTATCACAGTGATATCTTGACATGAAACGCATTATTTGTATAATCATAATCACATTTCTGGCCTTAATAGTTGTTCATAAATAATTCCATCATTATCAATAAATCTCATATTAACCACCACCTCATTTCAAATTTTCACAATACTGACAACAGAATGTGAGGCATGAAGACCTCATTATTACTTACTCAGATTAATAAATCATTTTTAACACCATTTGGAAACTCATCTAATAAGCTAAAAATCAATGTTTACAGTACGAAAATGGCTAAATATGAACATAAAATATACAAGAATTATCAAATCAACCTAGCTGGCATGACTTCCTTTTAATATTAACGTACGAATTAAACTTTACAAAGGGAAACTTTAAACTCATAAATATTTAGCATAAGGACCTCGTCCTTCCATAACCTCCACCGTGGCTTGCAGTCCGGTTTAAATATTTCACATTATGCCAACTGCAGTTTTCAATTTCCTTTCTTTCTTCTTCTCAATAAATTTCATAAATATTTTTTTCCATAGCCTATAACGAACACTCATACCAATAGGGCATATAATTCATAAAAAAGCTTGAACCAATTATTCCGAAACACATTAAACCCATTGTGGTGAATAATAAACGTTACTTTAACCTTACCCCAAATCCTTGGAGCCCAATTTCTAACATCCAGAATTTTTTTCAAGACCCGAATCTCACATACACACACTGTATAAGTCCGAACAAACTGTGTCAAGCCATAACAATAAACCTAGATATAATCACATAACATACTACACAACTCGTATACTCACAACACCATTCTCGATCACCATAACCACTCAAACCAACCAAGTACTAGTAGGAAACCCCACATTAAACAGAACCTCGCTTAAAACCTTTGTAACCCATCAATAATGAAGAAATATACAGGAACTCACAATACACAACACGTTCCCCATACCATTAGAAAGTATCTATTTTAAACCATGGTAGAAACCATCAAGAACACTTGGAAATCCATTTTCTCCTAATCAAGCTATCAGAACTAAATTCCTCTAATTCAACCAGGCCATGCAGGTCATCAAACTCAGAAATATTGCCATACTATTACAGCTAGTTCAACAAAAATTCTTCACAAGCTTAGGTAACACAGACCTTAAAATACCTCAATTCCACTACTAAGATCACCTTCATTCTCGTGACAATCAACTCAAATTTCTCAATTAGAGTCAAATTCAAATCTAAACACATACACCCTATTAGTAGAAACGAAACACTCTACTCAACTTATAAGGAACACACCTACGTAGATTATTCTGCATGAGATAACCCACCTGCTTTGCCTCCAATTAACATTTTTGTATACCTTCAACCGTCATACACATTACACAATCACATAGTCTTCCTGAGTCTAAACTCATACTGTAACATGAAATTTACTTCACTCCAAACAAGAGAAATGAAAAGATTCTTTACGCCCATAACTCGGAGCTACACCTTTAATCACAATGGAAAGCATACACTTAATAGTTCACTTATCATCCAGCAGATCTTCCTCGACACTTTCAAGTCATATAGAAACATCTCGCAGTACTAACATACCTATCACATAGTACCCAATCGTCATTCCCACTAATAGGTGCAATACTGGACATATAAGTTCAAAATACTTGCTCACACAATCAGCACTTCGGTGCTAAAGCCGTAGGAAAAGATCCGGCCTCAAGTCCTTCAGATTGGCCCAACATCCACTCATAGAGATCACGTCTCGCCCCTCAATCAGGGAATCACAAGCCATCAAGGCACATCTGATATTGGGCGTTCATGTGCGCATGCGAACGCGTGGAAGGAATTTCAAGAGTTACTTTTCAAGCTGAATCAAGAACACACGATAAGCATTCAAGAATGTGATGTTTTCCTAAAGGTTCTGCAGCCTCTCAAGGATAAATACAGACGTCTCTGTACCGATCCGCGAGACTCTACTAAACGTGCTCATGACCCGTGAGACCTAGTAACCTAGGCTCTGATACCAACTTGTCACGACCCAATTTCCTAACCCGGTCGTGATGGCGCCTCTCGTGAAGACAAGGCCAGCCAACTAACCCAAATTGTCTCTTTAACAATTATTAAACATAAATGAATAAATAAATACAGCTTAATGACAATAACAATAACCAGTGTTTACAACCCAACATAACCCGACCGGGGTGTCACAAGTCACGAGCATCTAAAGAAAACCTGAACACAACTACAGGGCCAATAATGTACAAAATTAAATTCTAAAATTTTAAAGACAATGTCCGGTGCCGCGAACACTGGTGGTAACCTTGTTCAGCTACAATAATAATACCTTCAATCAGCTAATATCCCGCTACCGGGTGATCAATACCTGCATCTGCACACGAGGTGCAGGGAGAAAAGTGAGTACTCCAACTCAGTGAGTAATGAGAATAATAATGACTAAAAGCATGAAATATCATAAAGGCACAATTAACGCTATCTCAAGCAGTAAAATCAATTATACAATAAACCGTGGAGTATTGGATAAATCTCTTTTAAAACAGTGAAGACAATTAATTTCAACAAGTAAGAAATAATCAGAAACTTGCCCCTCGGGCTCCATAACAAACTCTCAGCACAGTATCAGCCCCACGGGCTCCCTCCCAACTCACCAAAAATAGAACATCGACCTCTCGGGCCCACTCCCAACTCACAAAACACAACATCGGACTCTACGCACGTCGAATCTATCCAAAATTAGAGCGAATACATCACAATATGATAAGGGAATAATACCCTATCGAAAATAATCGAAAAATAGCAAAAATCTCGAAACTAACAAAACACAAGCCCCGATCCCGCTTCTCAAAAAATTACAAAACTCACATTACCGGATTTCTCGTCTCGCCACGAGTCCATACATACCAAGAACTCCCAAATCCGAGCTCAAATGACCTATCAAATTTCAATTTGAAATATCAAAAACTCAAGCCCTAGTTCATTAATTTTAGGCTTAATGTTCATGAATTTCTAGACCAGTTTCAAAATATAATCGAGTTTTAAGTTCAAAGATCTTACCTCAAATCAAGCCTCTTCGAAACCCTCTTCATTTGCTCCCAAAAAGCTCTCAAGATGCTAAAAAAATGGAGGAAAAGGGTCCAAAAATAGCGGATATACTGCCCAGATTTTTTTTCGGAATCACTGTTCACGCGGGGCACTGTTCAAGTGCGTGGTCACTGTTTACCCGCACGGTTACTTTTCACGCGTGGGTTACTGTTCACGCTGCAGAAAAATACAGCAGCAATTAAAGAAATTGCAGCAGTTTTTGTTTCACTAAAATGACTCTAAATCCGTCATACGAACTCAGAATTAGACGATTCTTGTTCCTATAAGTCAAAAATAATAATATGAACACAACCCTTTAATCGAAACTCAATTCAGAGCTCATTTGCCCAGTGCGATACTCATTTCACTCGTTAAACAATTAACTCACATTTCGCGTTAAAAACCGAATCACGACTTGATGAAATTAAACAAAAATTTCCAGATCAGTCCTATAATTCATTATCAAAATTCCAGAAGTCTTGAAATTAAATTTGGATCTCTAGAACTAAAAATGAACCTTTAAATCAATACATGCTTATGCTCAAAACGGCAAAAATCTTCCAAAAACTCTTCCAAAACTTATCCGAGCCGCATGGTATCCCAACAAAGTATACTAACAAGTCCCATAATATTACACAAACTTAGTTGTTCCTTCGAATCACCAAAAACAACGCAAAAATACTAAATTTCACCTCGGATTAAAGCCTATGAACTTTGAAACTTCTAACTTTCACATCCGATGCCGAAACACGTCAAAACTAGTTCGAATGACCTCAAATTTTTTAGACAAGTCCAAAATGACATAACAAAGCTACAGCAACTCTCAGAATTCCATTTCGACCCTCGGATCAAAATCTCACCTATCAATCGAAATTTGCCAAAAATACTAACTTTGCCAATTCAACCTTAATTCTACACCGGTCATCACAAAAAATATTCCGGATACACTCCTAAGTCCCAAATCACCTAACGAAGCTATCCGAACCATAAAATTCGCATTTCGAGTCCTCTAACACATAAGTCAATATCCGGTTGACTTTTCCAACTTAAGCTTCCTTTAAAGAGACTAAGTGTTTCAAACCTTACCAAAATCATTCCGGAATGACTTCAAATTTTGCACACCAGTCACATTCGACATTACAGACTTGCCCCAACTTTCGGAATTGCATTTCGACCCCGATATTAAAATTTCCACTTCCGGTCGAATTTTCTCAAAAACCTTCAAATTTCTATATTTAGCCAAATGACTTCAAAATGACCTCCGGACATCCGAATTCACTTTCGATCGCGCTCCCAACTCCAGAATAAACATACGGAGCTTTTCCCAGACTCGAAATCCCAAACGGACATCTATAACACTGAAATGCCTTCCAACCCAAATTTATGAAATTCTTCTAAAATACTAACTTCCACAATATACGCCGACATTCTCACGGGTTATCCAAAACCAAATCCGGACATACGCCAAAGTCCGAAATCATCATACGAACATGCTGGAACTTTCAGATCCCAATTCCGAGGTCATTTGCTCAAAATTCCAATCTTAGCCATTTTCTTCAACTTAAGGTTGCCGCAATGAAAAGTTTCTTTCCAATTTGACTCCAAATTTCCCGAAATTCGACTCTGACCATTCATACCAGTCAATATACCTGAAATGAAGCTATTCATGACTTCCAACTGCTGAACGACGCGCTAGAGCTCAAAACGACCGGTCGGGTCGTTACATTCTCCCCCACTTAAATAGAAGTTCGTGCTCGAACGTTCCAAGAACTGCTCTTAAGTTATCTGAAATCACTATTTAACACCTCGTGCACCTGGCCGTGCTACCACAACTCATATGGACACATTAGTTTGATCAAATCTGCAGATATCCTCCTTTATCCATACAATAAGCTCAGAACCCAATTCCAACACCTGAAATTCTCTGCCAGACCTGTTCCCTGTATATAAACACTGTATCAACTACCACACGAGGTACCAGAACACGACTGCGTACCTTTATTGAATTAGCACCATGCATCGCATAATTCACCATCTAACCACAATGACACTCCCTGAACCTTAATAGTTAAAATTCCACGACTCTGATGCTCCCAATGCATATGGTGATATACCTATACATTTTGATATAATGCTGACGATACAACCACAACGGAGGAGATATGCAGAAATTTCTAACCAATTGCAGAGTTAACCAAACATTAATTCTCTCCTTTTTGACTAAAATCATCACCTCATTACTACCCAAATACTGGTAACTGCCTTGTAATATACCTCACATAATCCCACTGTAATGGTCCCCGATACCATAGTCTCGCCTCACCTTATACGAGCTGCTCGGACAACCAATCACCACAGACAATGACCAACGTCTCACATGATGCAAAAATGCGCCAATAGGCCATAATACGAACAAGATACATAAGGAAATGATTCAGGAATGGACTTCTCAACTCACACAACTAATATGTACTTTTCCCCAAAGAATAGGAATTTATCAAGACGTTTCACAGCACATATGGCACAATCATAACATTACATGAATTGACGAACAAGGAACAACATATGATATTCCAACACCCCTCCTTGAGGAGCGCAATACTGAAATGAACACCTCGAGCGCGATACTGAAATGAACACCTCTAACTCACATGAAGCCCATAATCCTATTTAAATCCATTCACCCATTTCAGGTCGATTCTGCTCACACAGAACTAGGCTGATAGCCTTTCATGGACCCGTAATAAGTCATTTCTTCTCATAACACGCAAGAACTACCACCATAGCTAGGACAACACCCCACAATCCACAACCAAGTGAACCGAACGACTTCATATAGATCTAATATATTCTTCCAACATTTCAACTTTCCTAAGTCCCCAAAATTTGACTAACTCCCAGATTTTTCTAATATTTCGGCAGATTTTCTTTGTAATTGGGTCTATCCACCTGTCAGAATAACACCAAAACAACTCCTAACAACATGTCCACAACCCAACAAGTACCACAAGTATATCAATAACACTAATCTCCGTATTACAAGCCCGACATTATCATAATGATATCTTGACATGAAACGCATCATTTGTATAATCATAATCACATTTCTGGCCTTAATAGTTGTTCATAAATAATTCCATCATTATCAATAAATCTCATATTAACCACCACCTCATTTTAAATTTTCACAATACTGACAACAGAATGTGAGGCATGAAGACCTCATTATTACTTACTCGGATTAATGAGTCACTTTTAACGCCATTTGGAAACTCATCTCATAAGCTAAAACTCAATGTTTACAGTACGAAAATGGCTGAATATGAACATAAAATATACAAGAATTATCAAATCAACCTAACTGGCATGACTCCCTTTTAATATTATCGTACGAATTAAACTTTACAAAGGAAAACTTTAAACTCATAAATATTTACCACAAGGACCTCGTCCTTACATAACCTCCACCGCGGCTTGCAGCCCGGTTTAAATATTTCACATTGTGCCAACTGCAGTTTTCAATTTCCTTTCTTTCTTCTTCTCAATAAATTTCGTAAATATTTTTTTTCCATAGCACATAACGAACACTCATACCGGTAGGGCATATAATTCATAAAAAAGTTGGAACCAATTATTCCGAAACATATTAAACCCATTGTATTGAATAATAAATGTTACTTTAACCTTACCCCAAATCCTTGGAGCCCAATTTCTAACATCCAGAATTTTTTCAAGACCTGAATCTTACATACACACACTGTATAAGTCCGAACAAACTGTGTCAGGCCATAACAATAAACCTAGATATAATCGCATAACATACTACACAACTCGTATACTCGCAACACCACTCTAGATCACCATAACCACTCAAACCAACCAAGTACCAGTAGGAAACCCCACATTAAATAGAACCTCGCTTAAAACTTTCGTACCCCATCAATAATAATGAAATATATAGGAACTCACAATACACAACACGTTCCCCATACCATTAGAAAGTATCTCTTTTAAACCATGGTAGAAATCATCAAGAACACTTGGAAATCCATTTTCTCCTAATCAAGCTATCAGAACTAAATTCCTCTAATTCAACCAGACCACACAGGTCATCAAACTCAGAAATATTGCCATATTATTATAGCTAGTTCAACAAAAATTCTTCATAAGCTTAGGTAACACAGACCGTAAAATACCTCAATTCCACTACTAAGATCACCTTCATTCTCGTGACAATCAACTCAAATTTCTCAACTAGAGTCAAATTCAAATCTCAACACATACACCCTATTAGTAGAAAAGGAACTCACTACTCAACATTATAAGGAACACACCTACGTAGATTATTCCGCATGAGATAACCCACCTGCTTTGCCTCCAATTAACAATTTTGTATACCTTCCACCGTCATACACATTACACAATCACATAGTCTTCCTGAGTCTAAACTCATACTATGACATGAAATTTACTTCACTCCAAACAGGAGAATTGAAAAGATTCTTCACGCCCATAACTCAGAGCTACACGTTTAATCACAATGGAAATCATACACTTAATAGTTCACCTATCATCCAACAGATCTTCCTCGACACTTTCAAGTCATATAGAAACATTTCGCAGTACTAACATACCTATCACAAAGCTACCCGGTCGTCATTCCCACTAATAGGGGCAATACCGGACATATAAGTTCAAAATACTTGCTCACACAATCAGCACTTCGGTGCTCAAGCCGTAGGAAAAGATCCGACCTCAAGTCCTTCAGAGTGGCCCAACATCAACTCATAGAGATTATGTCTCGCCCCTCAATCAGGGAATCACAAGCCATCATGGCACATCTGATACTGGGCGCTCATGCGCGCATGGAAACGCGTGAAAGGAATTTCAAGAGTTACCGTTCAAGCTGAATCAAGAACACACGATAAGAATTCAAGAATGTAAAATTTTCCTAAAGGTTCTGCAGCCTCTCGAGGATAAATACAGACATCTCCGTACCGATCCGCGAGACTCTACTAAACGTGCTCATGACCCGTGAGACCTAGTAACCTAGGCTCTGATACCAACTTGTCACGACCCAATTTCCTAACCCGGTCGTGATGGCGCTTCTCGTGAAGACAAGGCCATCAACCTAACCCAAATTGTCTCTTTAACAATTATTAAACATAAATCAATAAATAAATACAGCTTAATGACAATAATAATAACCAGTGTTTACAGCCCAACATAACCCGACCGGGGTGTCACAAGTCATGAGCATCTAAAGAAAACCTGAACACAACTACAGGGCCAATAATGTACAAAATTAAATTCTGAAATTCTAAAGACAATGTCCGGTGCCGCGAACGCTGGTGGTCACCTTGTTCAGCTACAATTGTAATACCTTCAATAAGCTAATATCCCGCTACCGGGTGATCAATACCTGCATCTGCACATGAGGTGCAGGGAGTAAAGTGAGTACTCCAACTCAGTGAGTAATGAGAATAATAATGACTAAAAGCATGAAATATCATAAAGGCACAATTAAAGCTATCTCAAGCAGTAAAATCAATTATACAATAAACCGTAGAGTACTGGATAAATCTCTTTTCAAACAGTGAAGACAATTAATTTCAACAAGTAAGGAATAATCAGAAACTTGCCCCTCGGGCTCCATAACAAACTCTCAGCACAGTATCAGCCCCACGGGCTCCCTCCCAACTCACCAAAAACACAACATCGACCTCTCGGGCCCACTCCCAACTCACAAAACACAACATCGGCCTCTACGCGCGCCGAATCTATCCAAAATAAGAGCGAATACATCACAATATGATAAGGGAACAATACCCAATCGAAAACAATCGAAAAATAGCAAAAATCTCAAAACTAGCAAAACACAAGCCCCGAGCCCGATTCTCGAAAAATTACAAAACTCATATTACCGGATTCCTCGTCTCACCACGAGTCCATACATACCAAGAACTCCCAAATCCGAGCTCAAATGACCTATCAAATCTCAATTTGAAATATCAAAAACTCAAGCCCTAGTTCATCAATTTTAAGCTTAATGTTCATGAATTTCTAGACCAATTTCAAAATATAATCGAGTTTTAAGTTCAAAGATCTTACCTCGAATCAAGCCTCTTCGAAACCCTCTTCATTTGCTCCTAAAAAGCTCTCAAGATGCTCAAAAAATGGAGGAAAAGGGCCCAAAAATCGCGGATATACTGCCCAAATTTTTTTTCGGAATCACTGTTCACGCGGGGGGACTGTTCACGTGCGTGGTCACTGTTCACCCGCACGGTTACTTTTCACACGCGGGTTACTGTTCACGCTGCAGAAAAATACAGCAGCAATTAAAGAAATTGCAGCAGTTTTTGTTTCACTAAAATGGCTCTAAATCCGTCATACGAACTCGGAATTAGACGATTCTGGTTCTTATGAGTCACAAATAATAATATGAACACAACCCTTTAATCAAAATTCAATTCGGAGCTCATTTGCCCAGTGCGATACTCATTTGACTCGTTAAACAAATAACTCACATTTCGCGTAAAAAACCGAATCGTGACTTGATGAAATTAGACCAAAATTTCCAGATCAGTCCTATAATTAATTATCAAAATTCCAAAAGTCTCGAAATCAAATTTGGATCTCTAGAACTAAAAATGAACCTTTAAATCAATACATGCTTATGCTCAAAACGGCAAAAAGCTTCCAAAAACTCTTCCAAAACTTATCCGAGCCTCATGGTATCCCAACAAAGTATACTAATAAGTCCCATAATATTACACAAACTTAGTTGTTCCTTCGGATCACCAAAAACAACGCAAAAATACTAAATTCACCTCGGATTCAAGCCTATGAACTTTGAAACTTCTAAATTTCACATCTGATGCCGAAACACGTCAAAACTAGTTCGAATGACCTCAAATTTTGAAGACAAGTCCAAAATGACATAACGAAGCTACAGCAACCCTCAGAATTCCATTCCGACCCTCGGATCAAAATCTCACCTATCAATCGAAATTCGCCAAAAATACTAACTTTGCCAATTCAACCTTAATTCTACACCGGTCATCACAAAAAATATTCCGGACACACTTCTAAGTCCCAAATCACCTAACGAAGCTATCCAAACCATAAAATTCGCATTTCGAGTCCTATAACACATAAGTCAATATCCGGTTGACTTTTCCAACTTAAGCTTCCTTTAAAGAGACTAAGTGTTTCAAACCTTACCAAAATCATTCCGGAATGACATCAAATTTTGCACACAAGTCACATTCGACATTACGGACTTGCCCCAACTTTCGGAATCGCATTCCGACCCCGATATTAAAATTTCCACTTCCGGTCGAATTTTCTCAAAAACCTTCAAATTTCTATATTTAGCCAAATGACTTCAAAATGACCTCCAGACATCCGAATTCACTTTCGATCGTGCTCCCAACTGCAGAATCACCATACGGAGCTATTCCCAAACTCGAAATCCCAAACGGACATCTATAACACTGAAATGCCTTCCAACCCAAATTTATTAAATTCTTCTAAAATACTAACTTCCACAATATACGCCGAAATGCTCACGGGTTATCCAAAACCAAATCCGGACATACGCCCAAGTCCGAAATCATCATACGAACATGCTGGAACTTTAAAATCCCAATTCCGAGGTCGTTTGCTCAAAATTCCAATCTTAGACATTTTCTTCAACTTAAGGTTGTCGCAATGAAAAGTTTCTTTCCAATTTGACTCCGAATTTCCCGAAATTCGACTCTGACCATTCGTACAAGTCAATATACCTGAAATGAAGCTGTTCATGACTTCCAACTACTGAACGACGCGCAAGAACTCAAAACGACCGGTCGGGTCGTTACATTCTCCCCCACTTAAATAGACGTTCGTCCTAGAACGTTCCAAGAACTGCTCTTAAGTTATCTGAAATCAGTGTTTAACACCTCGTGCACCTGGCCGTGCTACCACAACTCATATGGACACATTAGTTTGATCAAATCTACAGATATCCTCCTTTATCCATACAATAAGCTCAGAACCCAATTCCAACACCTGAAATTCCCTGCCAGACCTGTTCCCTGTATATAACCACTGTATCAACTACCACACGAGGTACCAGAACACGACTGCACACCTTTGTTGAATTAGCACCATGCATCGCATAATTCACCATCTAACCACAATGACAATCCCTGAACCTTAATAGTTGAAATTCCACGACTCTAATGCTCCCAATGCATATGATGATATACCTATACATTCTGTTATAATGCTGACGATACAACCACAATGGAGGAGATATGCAGAAATTTCTAACCAATTGCAGAGTTAACCAAACATTAATTCTCTCCTTTTTGACTAAAATCATCACCTCATTACTACCCAAATACTGGTAACTGCCTTGTAATATACCTCACATAATCCCACTGCAATGGTCCCCGATACCAATAGTCTCGCCTCACCTAGTACGAGCTGCTCGGACAACCAATCACCACAGACAATGACCAACGTCTCACATGATGCAAAAATGCGCCAATAGGCCATAATACGAACAAGATACATAAGGAAATGATTCAGGAATGGACTTTCTCAACTCACACAACTAATATGTACTTTTCCCCAGAGAATAGGAATTTATCAAGCCGTTTCACAGCACACATGGCACAATCATAATATTACATGAATTGACGAACACGGAATAACATATGATATTCCAACACCCCTCCTTGAGGAGCGCGATACTGAAATGAACACATCCAACTCACATGAAACCCATAATCCTATTTAAATCCATTCACCCAATTCATGTCGATTCTGCTCACACTGAACTAGGCTGATTGCCTTTCCTGGACCCGTAATAAGTCATTTCTTCTCATAAAACGCAAGAACTACCACCATAGCCGGGACAACACCCCACAATCCACAACCAAGTGAACCGAACGATAGATCTAAGATATTATTCCAACATTTCAACTTTCTTAAGTCCCCAAAATTTGACTAACTCCCAGATTTTTCAGATATTTCGGCAGAGTCTCCCTTGTAATTGGGCCAATCCACCAGTCAGAGTAATATCAAAACAACTCCTAACAACATGTCCACAACCCAACAAGTACCACAAGTATATCAATAACACTAATCTCCGCATTACAAGCGCGACATTATCACAATGATATATTGACATGAAACGCATCATTTGTATAATCATAATCACATTTCTGGCCTTAATAGTTGTTCATAAATAATTCCATCATTATCAATAAATCTCATAATAACCACCACTTCATTTCAAATTTTCACAATACTGACAACAGAATGAGAGGCATGAAGACCTCATTATTACTTACTCGGATTAATGAGTCACATTTAACGCCACCTGAAAACTCATCTCATAAGCTAAAACTCAATGTTTACAGTACGAAAATGGCTGAATATGAACATAAAATATACAAGAATTATCAAATCAACCTAGCTGGAATGACTTCCTTTTAATATTATCGTACGAATTAAACTTTACAAAGGGAAACTTTAAACTCGTAAATATTTACCATAAGGACCTCGTCCTTACATAACCTCCATCGCGGCTTATAGCCCGGTTTAAATATTTCACACTATGCCAACTGCAGTTTTCAATTTTCTTTCTTTCTTCTTCTCAATAAATTTCGTAAATATTTTTTTTCCATAGCACATAACGAACACTCATACCGGTAGGGCATATAATTCATAAAAAAGTTGGAACCAATTATTCCAAAATACATTAAACCCATTGTAGTGAATAATAAACGTTACTTTAACCCTATCCCAAATCCTTGGAGCCCAATTTCTAACATCCAGAATTTTTTTCAAGACCCGAATCTCAACTACACACACTATATAAGTCCGAACAAACTGTGTCAAGCCATAACAATAACCATAGATATAATCGTATAACATACTACACAACTCGTATACTCGCAACACCACTCTAGATCACCATAACCACTCAAACCAACCAAGTACCA